>JAJHUR010138852.1:0-43615 GCA_027495735.1 Lutjanus campechanus
ATTAGAAAGAGGAGAGGGCCAAAAGGAAGGAAATGATTAGAGGAGAAGGGACTGATATCCGATAGAGAGAAGGAGAGATGGAGGAGGGGATGGGCGGGAGAGGAGGGCTCACTTACCGCCCGCCGTTCAATACATACTGACACTCTCTCTCTATGTCAATACACAAACGCGCTGTGTGTGTGTGTGTGTGTGTGTGTGTGTGTGTGTGTGTGTGTGTGGTACAGGTCTGTTAATCCTAGTCTACCGTCCTATCTCACTCGTCCCATCCGCAGTCTCAGAGGAACGTTCATGTCAATCTCACTCATTCCTGCGTTGCACTTTGTCTTGAACTTCCATGTTGTCTTCTCCAGTTTCCAGTCGCACTTATTACACTCTTAGGAATAAGGGTCCCAAAAGGGTTCTTCCTGGAGGGCTGAGGTTCTGCCCAGAAGCATTTGCTTCTGAAGAACCCCTTTTTTTGAAGAAAGGATGTGTCAAGAGTTCTTTGTAAGACTACTGGCTCCATTTAGATCTCCTTTTTGGAAGGAGTTCCTCAAGGATTGTTTAAACTCTTCTGTGATGGGTTCTTTGTACCATAATCTAAAAGTGTTCTTGGTAGAACCGATGAGTGTGTTCTAGATAAAACCCTTGGAATATAAAAAGGTTCTTTATAGAACCTCCTGGGTGGTTCTCGTTAAAACCCTTGCAATATAAGAATGTTCTCTGTAGAACACCCTGGGTGTGTCCTAGATAAAACCCTTGGAATATAAGAAAGTTCTTGGTAGAACCCCATGCATGGTTTCTAGATAGAACCCTTGGAATATAAAATGCTCTCTGTAGAACACCCTGAGTGTGTTCTAGATAAACCCCTTGGAATATAGAAATGGTTCTTGATAGAACCCCTTGGGTGGGTCCTTGATAAAACCCTTGCAGTATAAAAAATGTCTTGGTAGAACCCTCCGCATGGTTTCTAGATAGAACCCTTGGGATATAAAATGTTCTCTTCAGAACACCCTGGGTGTGTTCTAGATAAACCCCTTGGAGTGTAAAAAGGTTCTTGGTAGAACACCCTGGGTGGGTTCTAGTCAGCACCTTTAGAAGTTTGGAAAGGATCTGGATAGAATCCCCAGAGAGGGTTCTGGGTTGAACCATTTCACCAAAGAAGGGTTCTCTGTAGAACCTCTCGCAGGGGATTCTGGGTGAAACCTTTCACAGATGGTTCTAGTTGTAACTCTTTATGTTGGGTTCCAGGTAGAGCTGTCTGAAAGGGCTCCAAGTGGAGCCTATATGAAAGGTTCTGCTAGGAAGAAAAAAGTGTTGTAGTATGGGGACAAGCTGAAGAACTCTTTATGGTTCTAGTTAGCACCTTGTACTGTAGAACTGAACTGATTATATATACTGTGTTTTAACGTTATTCTCATTCGTTTAATCCAGGGCTCTCATCTCTTTTACATTATCATTAAATATCGTCTCAGTTGTCATCTGTGAAATATCTTTAGTACTTTTTCATCCTTTATTTTCTCGTCTTCATCTTCTTTGTTCCTCTGTCTGCCGTGTCCCTCTGTGCTTCTTTTTCTTTCACCTTGTATTTATCTTGCCTCAAAGTTATACTATCTCACCGCATATCTCCTGTGTCTGGCCATCTATCAACTGCCTTCCCCCTCGCTCTTTCGTCTTCTCTCTCCCTCCTTCCCGAGCTCCCTCTTTCCAGGCGGCCTACCTTTTGTCATTGACCCCTGCCCTGGGTGTCTGGGCATTGACTGGCTCTCTCCGTGTCACTGGAGCTCCCTGTCAATACTTACCAGGTTTGGCCACCCTCTGCGCTGTGGTCAGAGAGTGGGGGAGAGAGGGAGATACACGAGATGCTCCACAGCACCGGGAGATAAAATAAAAATGAATGAGAGGGAGAGTAAAACAAAGAGGGATGGAGAAGAAAATGATGGAGGGAGGCAGTGTGTGAAGCAGCTGGTCAGCAGCCCTATAAGGTTGTTACACTTTAGTAGAGCCTTCTTGGGCTTTGGCATGTGAAGCTTTACAGTGTATGAGCTCATGAACAGTGTTAACACCACTATTATCTGCCCCAGGTATCTGCAGCCAGCACATACAATTCTTTATTTTTTAGAGCTACCTCTTCTTTTACTTGTATAAACTTTGAGGGGGGAAAAAAGACAAAGTCTAGATAAAAAGTTTTAAATTGCTTCTCATTATTCAAGGATATGTTCTCTATGTGCTGCACAAATTAAACAAAGTAAACTTCATAAAACTTTACTGTAATTCATCCATGACACAATATTATTATTATTTTTTTTTTTTAATTAGCTCAAGACCAATTAACAACAAGTTGTGCACATAAGATATATTTAGATGGCTGAATTAACTAAAAGAGTGTTAGAAAAATGTTTTTGTGTTCATATGACATGGAGTCAATTGCTTTTTCAATAAAACAAATAATTTGTGTTCACCTAACAAAACAAATTATTACTACAAATGTTGCAGTGTTTTGCTGAACACAAACATGTTTATAAAACTGCATCAGTTTCTTGTTTTGTTTTTTTAAAAACCAGCTTATTATTGTCTTGTACACACAGTTTTGTAAAAAAAAAAAAAAAAAAAAAAATTAAAAAAATGAGTCAAAGCAATGTTTATTTTTGGAGTGCATATTAGCAGACCCATTATCAGACCCACTTACACTTAAAATGTAATAATTTCACTGGAAGCATTTTGACATATTTTCTTTGTGCCAATTCTGGAACAAAGTAGCTTCAACAGAAGCAGCTGCAGCTTTAAGTTCTTTGTGTGAAATGAAGATCTGACTTTTTAAACTAAGGAAACGTTTGAGGAAATTCATTTTGCTTTTAATGTTCTTCATTGTGATTGAAAAGTTGTTGGTTCAACCTCAACATGTTTTCTCAAGTTCAGTTAACTTAACTCAATTGGTTTTACAAAACTTAAATAAGACTTTGAACTAATTATTTAACCCAAGTTCAGTTAACTTACAGTTTTAAGTTAAACCAGCTCAAAATTATTTACTGGACACATTAAGAGTTTTGTGTGCAGGCTGTTTACAATAAACTGTTAAACTGAGTGAGCAACTTTACCTTTGTAGGGATGAGAGCTTGTTATCTCATTTAACTCAGTCTAAATCAATGGTGCATGTAAAGCTTTTCCTTCATGCAGTAAATCTGTCCTTTTCATGTCACTTCACTTATTTATTTACAATACACATAAATCAGCATTTCTATACTGTAAACATGGCGGTGTTAGCCAGCTAACTAAATTTCAACTGTGGTCTTTTGGCAGGATGTTTAAAATCAATCCAGTCACAAATATAACATCATAGGACAGGAAGATACCGCAATGACAGTAATAACAGATAAATCAATGATTATGTCTGGCATATGTCTTTAATAATAACAGTAACAATTTAAAATCGGTATGAGAGTCAGTTTTTTTGTGAACTAGCGATCACTACAACCAGTGACATGGAACTTGTCATTGGTTGTAGTGGTTGTAACTGGTTCACAGTGGGTGTAATTAGCCTTGTTAAAGATTCCACTTAACCAGTAGAAGGGGTTAAGTATGGCTTGATAAACTGATAAGATCCAGTGGCAATTAATAATCCTTGCAAACTCTACCCGAGATTTGTCTGCAGGCAAAATTGTCAACTACTATATATTTTGTTGGCGTTCACACAACAGTGGGTTGAATTTATAAGAATTATGAGAATCACAGGGGTTCAGGTAATTAATTAAAAATAATGATAAATTTTATTAACATAGCACTTGGGCATAGAGCACAAAGGGCTTTCCAAGAGAAACAAAATAAACAAAATAAATATAATAACAATATGAAACCATAGCATTAAAACAAGGCAGGATATTTAAAAAAAAAACAGTAAGAGGAGATAGGTAAAGTAGTTATGTCTGTATACTCTTAAATAAGACTTTCTCAGAGAGAAACATAGTACCATGGTGTGATTCTTGTCTGTCATACCAATCATCACTGAAAATGTCCTGGAAAAGTCCTAGAAAATGATCTCTAAAAAAAAGTGGGACCCTGTGACAAAACAGTTGATCAGCTTTATATCTTTACATATTTTTCAGTCATAACCAATGGGTCACGTTCAGGTACTAGCAGAACATTTTGTAGGTTATTTGTGGGGAATTTGTGCGGCAGCCGACACTGGCGGTTGATCATGTTTCAGATGTGTGTGTGTGCAGACTGAACGGTGATAATGTTGGGATTATTGATAAAAATAGATATATTGAACATTCACAGTGCACAATGCGATTATAACTAGACATGATAACCTCAGTCATGTTTCAGCCTGTTGTCATAAATGTCACTCTGCACATCCTCATTCAGAACTCATACAGTGTCACGTATAAACTCAGTGTGAGCGTCACTCCCTATTTTACAGTCTACTCCATCTGCAGCACGCTCAGCCTCCCATTCCCTCTTTCCCTCTTTCCTCTTTACTCTTTTCATTTCCTCTAATCTCTCACTCCCCCTTGCTCTACCTCCGTGTCACTTTGATTTCCCTATCCACTGGCCTGTGGGATGTGTGAGTGTGTGTGTGAGGGAGAAAGAGTGTGTGTGTGTGTGTGTGAGCATGTGTGTTGTCTGTTAAAAGAGCATGACTTAATTGTGTAAAGCAGCTTCACAATCGTTGTAAGTGAATCAGTGGATGTGTCCTTTAGCACATCAGTATATGTGGCATTGGAATTACATGGAATGTCTCATGTAATCCTCGGACCCGAGAAACACACGCGCACGCACATTTTCTATTTTGGTTGCAGGTGTTCTCTGCTTTGTTTCAGATATATTTATATGGATATCAGCGTGAGGGTTTTCATGCATATGGTTGTCTGAGTCTATGGTCGTGCTTATGACTGTGTGTCCGTGCATGCATGTGTATATTTCATGTGTATGTCTGTGTTTGTGTGTGTGTGTGCATGAGTAAATATATGTGTTTTTGTACTCGTGTGTATGCCCCTGCGTCTCGGCTCGAGCCTGGATGGGCCTGTCTATATGAGAGTAGACAGAGTGCGCGTGGAGAGCAGGGGAGTGAGAAGGACGTAGCGGCAGTTGAGGGGGGGGAGCGGCAGCGCCAGGCCGAGGGGCCCCCCTCTCGTAGACAGTTTGACTGATGACATGCATTAAACAGTTAATCTGTCTGATTGAATGTTTGCTTCCTCCAAATTGAAACATTAAACAACAAGGCGAGAGAAGGAGGGAGGGGAGAGCCCGAAGAGGAGAGTGGGATATGGCTTCATCTATTGCCCAAATCATGCAAAGCATGAGACTGGAATATATAATACTGTCCTGCAAGCCAGAGAGAGGGGGAGCGAGAGGAGGAGAGAGATTGGAAGGGACAGAGAGAGGAGTGTGAATGAGGGGAAGAGAAAACGAGTGAGGGAGAGAGATGAGAATGGAAAGGCTGTGGGTAGGTGGAGGGGATGAGAGGAGAAAAGGGTTAGCGGAGGGAGGGAGAGAGGAAAAGAGAGAAAGGGATCAGTGAGATGTAGAGGATACAGGAGAATAGGCCCATAGAGAGAAGCTCTGCAGAGCCAAAGTTCTCTTTAGCTGACAGTCCGACGGAGACAAAAAGCAAAGATTAAACAGCGGCAGTTTAAAAGGATTATGCCGGTATTATAAAGAGAGGAACGCTTTAACAATTAACGCAATTTTGTCTCTTTTGAACCTCACACACATTCAGCCTAAAACAAACTTCTTTTTCGCAGTACTAAATGATTTATGTGTCCAAAAAAAGCCTTGTTGTCTGGCTTTATGCTCCAGACAGGAAGAGAGGAGGCAGTTGTCACTATTTCCTAACCTGGTTTTACTTCCTGGGGTCATGACCCCTCTCACGGAGCCTGGAACCTCCTTATGTTGTCAGCTCCCTCCCAGTGGGACTGACACAGAAAGCAAGGTGCACCCTTTTAGACTGCATCATTATGTGCTCAGAGATGACGTGCATCTACTGATAAATTCATCAGTGTTTCTTAACGGTAGTATGTCCCCAGCCAGAGAAAACCCATGAAATATATCCATGATAAATGCTCTTAATTTTAGTATACTCCAAACCATGTCTGGTCAATGCTGAAATAAGTCCTGGATCAGACTGCTTCATCCTCTGATTTTTTGTGTCTTCTCCATTCTTTGTGGAAGCTATTTGGCAAAAACAATTATTTTCATTATCCATTACTCTTTCATGGTTAATCGATTAAGTGTTTAATCTATAAAATGTGAAAAAATCTCCTCACATTTTCCCAGAGCCCAAAGTGACAAATTGTCCAACCAACAGTCCAAAACCAAAAGACTCATTACAATCATAAATGACAAAGAAACATTACAGATATGATATGTCATTTTAGCTTTAAAAATGACTGAAACAAAAAATTGATTATCAATAGATGGCTACTAAATTTCTTTAGATTAACTAATCAATTCATCGACTAATTGTTGCAGCTCTAGTGTGTATTTTTTAAAATAGGCTAAAGCTGTTTTTGGACATATTTGTGAAATCTAAGCTTCTGGTCAGCCTCTAGGTGGGTGTCTTGCATGGCAGTGTTTGATTGATATATGAGAGCCGGTGTTGATCCCAGATGTGCTTTCGGCTTCCATGGTGCACTACTGACTGGAGAACATCACACTTTATAGACTATGAATGTCAATAGAAGCTGTTTTTTTCATGCATTTCAAAAAGCCCACATAGTATGTTCCACTCAGAAAGTGGAAGCTAATTAGCCCAACTTGCTAATGTTAACGCTGATTCCCAGCAAATGTTACTTTTCGTATATGTTATTTAATACTTGCTGATTATTATACAAAGGAGGAGGTTCTAGCAAGCATGAGGTGAAGCAAGGTAAGTTTATTTGTATAGCACCATTCGGACACAAGGCAATTCAAGGTGCTTTACAAGAGCATAGAAATACGTTAAAATAGAGCATTAGAAGAACATTAAAATTGTATTTGAAATCATAAAAACAAAAACTAAAAGCAGGCCAATAGATAGTTAAAACATTACAGGAATTGTATTTTAAAAAGCAAACGTAAAAACAAAAGCAAACAAATACAAAAATAAGAGCTACAGATTATCTTAACTAGAAGTTATGTATCTACTTCACTGGAACGCTGCAGTAAACAGTGATGTTTTAAGCCCTGATTTAAATGAGCTGACCGTTTCAGCCGACATCAGGTATTCAGGAAGTTTGTTCCACAGGTGGAGAGCATAGAAACTAAAGGCTGCTTCACTTTGCTTGGTTTTGATCCTGGGAACACTGAGTAAACCTGTTCTAGATGATCTGAGAGGTCTGGGTGCTTCATAACGCACAAGCATTAGCTGTATCTTTTTGATAGGTCCCATTGTGTTTATGGAAAATTAAGAAAACCAAGATGTTCTCACTGCCAACTCATTAAATACAGCAGCTTAGCCAGTGGCCCTGCGCTCCAAACTGTGATGCTCTAGGTGCACCTCTAGCATCAGTTTTGCATGTTCATGGAATAACATGTGGAGCCACAGAGTAAAGTCGAGAGTTCTTAAATCACAAATAAGCCTAACAACAGCTAACCATGTCAGCCAGTAGTTGAACTGATATAACAAGCTATTTTTAGTGCCGGTCCACACAAACATTGCATTAATCCAATTAGCAATACCGACGTATTGCGTCAAAAATTCATGCCCCCTGGAGAACATGACTATATATTTTAGGTAGCCGTATCGGTGTAGAAGAATAAATGAATTTTAAAGGAAGGACAGCAAGACACTAAGAGACAGTCAGATAAACGATAGGTTTGTTTTTGAGCAGAGCTGTTGCCACAGAAATGCTGGTAGTAGATTGGGAGAAATTGGGTGACCCCTAGCTGGTAATGTGATATGTCATTTAGCCTTAGCCCGACCCTGTCCCCTCCCAGGGTTCACAATCGTCACCATGCTTAAAATGGGCTTCCCTTCCCTTTGTCTCAAGTGCATATTCTCCTCAGTCCAAATGACCATCATTTTCTCCACTGGCTGATTTTGGTCCAGCTCTTAGACTGAGGTATAATTGCACAAACAGACACCCACTAGGTCTTGAAGAGCACATAAGCTTAAAGCCACTTTACCACCCAACAGTCAGCAGCCAGAGAGAAGAAAAAAAGACAACAGGGGAAGATGAAAACATTAATGGATAGGTTGCAGGATGGACGGATAAATTGATAGATCTTTTAGAGAAGGTCAAACTTCTGTGCCCACACGCGGGACCATCATGAAGAGAAGAGAAATTGATTGCCGCTCACAAAGGCGCTGAAATGACTAGAGAAATTATTTTCTGGGCAATGAACATTCTAGGAGGTATGGGCGGTGGGGGAGTGGGGCCGCCAAGAGAAAGTGCAAAGCTTTCTCACATGGTGCAAAATGGCTCAAGCAAGCTGCTGTCAAGTGGAGTTGTTGGTGAGAAGCTCATTGAGTTGATCTTCAGGTAGATCCCCTCCGAGCGGGCTGAGGGGTTGTCAGAGCGTGTATTTGTGTAAGTGTGTGCATGCATGTGTGTATGTACATTCCTGCGTATATCTGTACACAAAGGGTTGTGAGATCTGAAGATTAAAGGAAACGTTATCCAAACCCCAACAACGCCTACACACCTCCAAATTTAAACAACAAAATACATCTTTTGTAATTGCCCTCCAGGAAAGACACATGGAAGCATTTTCTCATCTGACATCCTGACACCCTGAAAGTCAACATCAAAATCAAATCAAATTTTATTAAAATAACCCAAAAACACAATTTACCTCGGGGGGCTTTACAATCTGTACAGTGTGCTACACTCTGTGTCCTGTTGGCCCTCTAAGGAGCAAGGAAATACTCCCAAAAACTGTCAATTCCAATTACAAATCAGCACAAAAATAAAAGTATTGCCTATTTTGACACCAATACTGTTCAGGTTTGGTCATATTTAGGCACAAAAACAAAGAAGAAACCAGTGTTGACTGGGACTTCAGAAATGAGCAGATGTTTCCTATATCCTAAGTTGGTCCAACAATAAGAATTGCCTGATGGCCTGGGGCCAGTAAAAAGTTACATTGGACCAGTAAATTTAATCAGCCAGTTACCTAATTGCGGCAGGGCTCAAAAAAGAAAAAAATAATTTGAAGAATTTTTCAAATATTGCATCGCGAGCAATTTCACTACATCTACTTTACTCTCTCTACTTCACTCTGCTCTGCCTGTGTCCATCTGTCCTCGTGTTAACTGTGAGTAGAGGGCGTCTACACAGACACAGGCAGGCTTGTTTACTTCAAAAATGAAATGGCAGTTAATCCTACAACAACATATGAGTTGAAATGCAAAAGGACATTTGTTGCATCTTGGAGAAAAACATATGGTGGAGCTGAGGTGGTGGTGATTTGGCAGGAGGGGTACGAAAAAATTGTTATCTGAAAAGTAACTAATAACTAAAATTGTCAGACACATGTAGTCGACTAAATAGTACAGTATTTGCTCCTGAGATCCAGCAGAGTAGAAGTAGACAGTGGCAGAAAATAGAGGTAAAGTACAACCACAAGTCTAATAAAGTTGTGGCCTTGTGTAAAACATAAATAAAATACAATGATTACAATGATCGATATATATTAAATTGAATTCAGTACAAAGAGAAATATCTAATGTTCAAACTGATTAACTTCATTGTTTTTTGTAAATATACACTCATTCTGAATTTGATGCCTGAAACATGTTCCAAAAAAGTTGGGACAGGAGCATGTTACCACTGTGTTACATCATCTTTTCTTTTAAGAACACTCAGGAGGCGTTTGGGAACTGAGAACGCTAATTGTTGAAGTTTTGAAAGTAAAATTCTTTTCCATTCTTGCTCGATATACGACTTGAAGAGCTCAACAGTCCAGGGTATCTGTTGTCTTATTTTGTGTTTTATAATGCACCGCAAGTTTAGCACCCAAACTCTTTTACTACAAAATCACGCTGTTGTAATACATGCAGAATGTGTGTTGCCGTTATCTTGTCTTATCTGGCATGGCTGGTGCATTCCAAAATGTGTGACGTCTCAAATCTGGACCTGTAATGATCCTCTGTCCGTCCTTGTATCAAACCTGGCCCATATTCAAATGAATGGTTGTGACTGGTCCGACAAGAGCCAAGACAGGTCAAAATCTGCCTTTTTCAGGCTCCCGGGCTAAATAAATCTTAACTTTTATCAAATTCCAGAGCTGTTTGTTGGTGCATAATGACTTCACTAAACTAGTCAATTTGTTTTTCTAAAAAAAACTCTCACTCAACTCTTTCTGTTGTCAGTGGTTCCCATCACAAAGGCTTCTGGTGTCATCACAGGCGGTGCTCCTTGGATTACTCCACCACTGGTGCATTTAACACCACCCTCATGGGGGTATAAGTGAATGCAAAACAATAAACAAACTGCCCCCAGGAGACTTTAACTAAATGAGTTTCTATCATATTACAAGAGTCAAAGTACTTTAGCATTCCACCGCTCCCTCCACCCTAAAAATTACAAAAAATAATGAATTAATCTCCTTCACCCTTGGGGTTTGTTCTAAACGCCCATCAACATACTTCATTTGACGAGTGATAATGAGTGATCCATGGACACGTGAAGCCTTCTTTGCACCAACTTATCCTTGCGCTTGGCAAACCTATTCATCCCTTTTCCAAAATGAGCAATCCTCATGCCTCATGACAACCCTTTTTGATGACAATGAGGCCCTTTCCTCCTCCTCAGCTCCCCTAATGACACTCAGATTGATAGAGAGGCATCCACCAGCAGCCCAACAAATGGCCCCACATCAGGACCGGAGGAATGGAGTACAGTGGCGGATATGTAGATTGAGGGGAGCGCAGACAGAGATGGATCAGGGGGCTTATGTGTGGATAAACAGAGTGAGGTTGATTGCTAGCACAGAGAGGGGCCATTACGGCGAATCCGCACGCTAATCATAATGAATCACTTACTTATTAAGCGTTAATTATGGCACGCAAATACATCCCATGCAGGCAAGCGAGCAGGGAGGCAGGCGATGGTGCCTGCCACCATTCGGGGGGGTACAGGAGGAGGCGAGGAGGCCACATTAATTTATTCTTATTTATTAATTTCCCTAATTAAAACAACAAGGCTGTGGAATAGAAGTGTTTTCTTTTGGGCGAAACAAATGAAGGCCCTGGAAAAGCGATATGAAACCAGGCGTAGCACGGTGTAAACATTAAATCATGTGAAGTGATGGTGCTTGTTCAGCTGTTCATTATTAGAATAGCTTTATCCAATTGGGCTGCCCCCTCTTACCCCCTTTTCTTTGTTATTATATCACACGGCTGCCCCCCTCCTCTGTCATAAGGAGCACACACACACACACACACACACACACACACATTTGGCAGATTTCATTATCATTATTCAGTGAATGGTTTACTTGCCACACCACAGTTCCTCCTTGAACGCATCCTCCTGAAATGCCATAAAATCAGACAGAAACGCCCCATCTCTCCCATCTGATTGTCAGATGTTTATTTCTCCTCTCCATAACTGTACAGGCCTTTTACTGGAGCTAAACTGCATCTCCCATTTTCTCAAATTCATTCATCTGTCTCATCGTCGTCCTCCCTCCTTTTCCACACTGCCTCCTCTCAATTTCCTGATCTCTTTCTCTCTGTTTCAGTCCCAGAGTGGCCCACCTGAGCGGGTGGGGGGGGCGGTAATGGCGTTAATGCCCAGTAATACGGGCCAGATATTATAATCTCAACACTGTCACATTGCGTTAGCCGCGGGAGACTGACGTGTCAATGCCACGGCGAGCAGGTGACGCCGGGGCTCAGGAAGCGTGGCCCGGTAATCGCCCAATACAGACACATTTATTTTGGAGTTGAATATTTTCACCATGCTGCTTTTTGCCGCAGCACAGCCGGTGTTTAGGGGGGGAACTTGTGTCAGTGTGTGGGTCAGGGAAGAAGCACTATACCTTATAGATACCTGGGTGATTTAAAGTTTAAAACAAAGCTCTTAAACAGTTTGATTAAACCATGATTCTTTTTCTTTAGCAGTTTTAAATTCAACATTAAGAATTTTTTTGCAATATTCATGATTGTTGATTTTAATCAATCTAAAATTACCTGGAATTAGTTGAGGATTTGTACAAAATCAAAAATCATGACTTAGTCAAAATTTTGAGGGGAGCTTCTTCTAGATATCTTCTTCTAATAACCATTTAGATTTCAATAATAATGCACAATGGCGTTTGTTTCAGTACACAGACCAGTGAAGCACAGAGTTCAGTCACTTTTATGATTCAGTGATATAGCTTTGCAACAACCAGGTTATCCAATTCTGCTCTGTCATCCATTGTCGACAGTAGATGGTGATACAGGTACCTATCTGGGACTTCTATCTTCATTTCAGTGCCTTAAAAGCCCAATAAGTATGTCAAACCATATAAATTAACGGTCTAATCACATATATAAGGGGTTTTTCAAAGTCTGAGACTGTGGGCCTCCCCTCAGGCAAAGCTTGAGAAAAAAAGGTGGCCATCCCCGACTCTGGGAAAAATTCCCCCAAACTGTATCTCTGAACCACCTCTGCAACGAAATCATGCTCATTTAGACTTTTTTTAAAATATGATTTCCTTTTGATAAAGAATGCAGTAACTAATGTATATTTTCTCCATTCAGTTGACTGAGCCTCCTCTGAAGCTGCTGGGAGCCCCTGGGGAACTTTGAACATCTCTGACATACATGACTGACTCACAAACGTGAGTATTTATCTATTTTCAGTTGTTCATGCTTGAAAGTATAGGCCTTATTTCCTGCAGTACACTCATCATTAATCTAACGAATCCTCAATGACATTACATACTCAGATTCTGTGATTAGTCCATGTATTTTATGACCCTATTTAACTGATATTGTTGACAGACTCATACAACTATCATACAGCTGCTTTGTAAAGTAAAAAACACAATGAACAAAAAAGTCTGGTATAGCCTCACATGACCAGACACCAATTACAGATACAGTCAAGAATGAATAAAGTAACATAACCATTATCAACAACAGTGACTGATACAAACACAAGCAAGCTGTGTTTCAAGACATTTTCATCTCTTTGAAATTGAAAGTATTCAAAATTAATTTTATTGACTAAGTATGTTTCTACACACAAGTAATTTGACACCCAGCTCTCAGTTGCTCTGAGTGCACTTAAATACTCTGCAGAGAACAAGTTTACATGATGATAAAGATGCAGACAAATAAATACATCAAGCTTACAAATATAAGCAAATAGAAACATACAGGAGCTGCTGTATACAGTGTGTTTTGAATCATTGTGGTGATGCTACATTTATGTTTACATTTGGATTATGGATCAGATCTTTGATAATGCTGTAAACAACTTGAGTGAAGTAAAGTTTGTTGGTACATATCTCAAAGTGCTTCACAATCAATTTCATATACTCCAATACAGCACAAACATCTTATGCTGTGTCTCACTGCATGCTGTACTGGATATAGAGACTAAATACTGTATAAATCAGATGCACACACTGCATCGTGTATGTGCCATTTGCAATGTGACATTGTGTACTCTATTAAATCATACAGATCTATATCAGCACACATCAGACTACTGGTAGAGAATCAGTTTGAGACTGTATATTTGCTTTTTACCTGACCTTTAAGGGATAGGTTGGATTTTTTTTATTTATCCATATAATTATCCATAGTCTGGGTCTTACCTACAGTTGATAGCAGTCCCCAGTTTGGAGAAGCAGCAGAGCACTGGCGTAGGAAGCTCAGCGATGTACTGCTGTGGACAGGGTCTGCAGCAAAATGTATTTTAGCCACCTAAAAATAAATCAATATCAGTTTAAGTGTATGGTCTACCTAGAATATTTTCACCCCTTTACCTTGCCATCAGACAGGCTTTTCAAACAGGGACCCGCCATTATATCAAAGCAACCAGACTCCATTGCAAAAACAGTGTTTTTCATTTCACAGAACACAGGGGTTGTTGGTCTACCGCTGCCTCGATCGGTTGGATTGTTTGTGTTATTGTGCGACTTCGGTGGATCTGACCTAACCCTTTAAAACACCAAAGTCACATAACGACACTCACTAACTAATTGATAATACCTCTGAAATGTTAGACGAAAGTGAGGCTCAGAGAGGAAACCCATGTGACATGAGAAGAACAAACAAACTCCACCAGAGATTGAGATCTGGCCTAACACTTTTTTGTCTTGAGGTAACACTACCAGAGGGTGAACTTCCCGCACGCTGAACTTTGGTGTTAGCATACTGAAAAAACACATGTGACTAATTGGCACCTCAGATGTCAAATCAGGACCAAACTATATCAGAAAGGACATGTTCAGGTTTGTAGACTCACTCATGCCATACGGCATCTGTCCATTGTGAGAGATCTGCAGCACACCCTTCTTGTTCTGTCTGCACCCCCTAAATATTTTTTGGCCTTTCGTGAAAGCAGTGGCAAAAGAAAATGATCCATCCCTCACACGGCAGTCCCCAGCTACGCTCTCGTGGGTGCACAAGCTCGTCAGTGATTTATGCGTGTGTGTAATTGAGTGTTAATAAAAAGTGTGTCCGGAGCGCATGTAATTGTGTGTTTTCAGGACCCACCATGTGTGAGCTTGTGTGTAATTGGGTGTTATCGATGTTGTGAGTGTTTGTCGGGGTTGAAAGAGCGAGTGGACAGGTTACAGTGTGATTGCAGTTTGAAGAATGCCTTTAAAAGTACACACATTTTTTTTCTATATTTTAAAGGCAGAATATCTATCTCTTCTTTAAAAAATGTTTTGATTTCATTTACTCATCAGGTTACAGGATTTGTGGAGCCCTCATTAAGACCAACAACCTTCATTTCATATTTCTTTATTTTGTATGACACTAAAACATTTGCAAAGGTGTTCAAACACTTCAATAAAACAAGATAAATGGATTTGTTGACCAGTTTTAGCTATTACACATATTAGCAGAGTCGAAGTGCACAGGTATTTATTGTATATCGTTTTCAGTTTGGCTATTTATGATATAATAACATTGTGGGACAGTTTTATGTACTTTAGTCTTGTCTTTTGCATATTATCTGTTAGTTTCTGGACATTTGCGTGCTATATTTGTGCATTTAAATGTGTTTAGTGTTGCTGACATAATAGGTGTATGTGTGACTTTCGTATGTATGTGGTGGCAGTGTATAGAATAGGTGCATGTGTGTGTGTGAGTATGTGTATATATAGTGTGGTGCGGGTGCTGTTTAATTGATGCAGGCTGGCCATCGATCCCTCCCGCCCAGTCTAATGAAGGCCTGATTGGTTTGTGAGGGCTGGCTGGTTCTGCTTAGCTGCCTCTGCCTGCTGCCCTGGCTGCACACACTATAACACACACACACACACACACACACACACACACACAAATACACACACTCAATTCAACATCATTCTTCTCTTTCTCTCTTGGTCTCATGCTTTGTCTCTGTCTCCCACTTTACATTTCTGCTCTGACTTTCTTTTTGTCTATAACTCTCTCTAGCTTCTCTCCTTTCTACTCTTCATAGTGGTGCGTCCATTCTCTGGCTGAATCCTAAAATTACATCTCAATTCCCCATAATTTACAGCAGAGTGCTACACTTACCGATAATGAAAATTCTTCTTTTTTTTTTTTTTTGGTGAAATTTCAAGATACAACACTCAGTGATCCATCAACTCAAACTTGACCCTAGCTTTGTAAAATCTTGGTCCTTTTTGATAAATTTGAAAAACTTTGGCGCTAACATGTCAATACAGCGAGTGAAATTATGCTGACATATTCCTGCGTGTAGCTATCAGACAGCCTTGTAGAACATGTGAATCCTCCTTCGCTCTCTCTCTTTCTCTCTCTGACATGATTCGTGTCCCGTCTCTCATCTCCATCACTGTCTCAATGGTGTTGGTGTCTCTGCCTGCCTTTATCTGTCAACCAGCCCGCACTCCAGTCAGTCAGTCAGTCAGATGTCACAGTGCTTCTCCTGTCATGGCAGTGCCCATAAATGTCTTTTTGTGTCACTCAGCTCGCTACAGACACAGGTATTACACCGCCCTGTTAATGGCTTTGTCAGATGGCCTTTTCACAGAGCCAGTCACGAAGACAGACAGCAGACTGCTATCAGTCTGAGTGTGTGTCTCACTGTGTGTGTGTGTGTGTGTGTGTGCACATGTGTATGTTTCAGTCACAGGCATCAAGACTCGGTTCAGGAAATAAAAGGCCACCCAAGTATCCGCCGTGTATCAGCAAAATTCCTCTGAGTGGCTTTCCAGTGTGGCAGCAGAGCAGTCGTTCCAATCTGTCACTGTCTGTCGTGCAGCCTGCCATCATGCTCAATAATCTGCCTGATATGTTGTTTTATAGAGAGATCAGTACTGGAAAAATCCTGAAAAATTCACTTAACAAACCAACATCTCATAAATCAAAACTTACATATCTGCAACCTGGTGCAACAACGCCATTAACAAATGTGTTGTATGAACTAGGGCTGCGACTAAAGATTATTCTCATTATTAATTAATCTGCTGATTATTTTCACCGTTAATCAATTCGCAGAGGCCAAATTGCTTGTTTTGTCCAATCAACAAAAACTTTGTTTGATGATGTTGTGAAGTGGTGTGGTATCATGGGAGTAGTTTTCTTCACTCATCTGACATGACTCGGGCAGAAATCATGTCACGGATGAGCTAACGTTAAAGTTGTGGTACGTTTAATCACGTTCGCCAACTTCCTTCCTCACTCTCTGCGATATTCAGTGTATCCTGTGTTTTACCGGAAGTAAACAGTCAGAAACAGCTAGCAGTAAATTCACTGTTACTTTGAAAAATGACAGATTTCTCTGTGTTTGACCATTGTTGGAAACATTTAGGAGAATTTAAGTACACAGCTCAACAAAATATACAACTTATGTCTAGCACTGTTAGACATTTTCATGCAGAATTATTACATATATAGTTTTAATAAATATTTATGAATAAATCAATAAACAATACTATATTATCATCCAAATAGCAATATATATGAGGCTGCAACTAACAATTATTTACATTATCTTCTAGTCTGCCAATTATTTTCATGATTAATCGATTAATTGTTTAGTCTATAAAATGTTTTTTTTTAAAAATCAAAAAATTGTGAAAAAAGCTCATCACAATTTCCCAGAGACCAAACTGACATCTTCAAGTTACTTCTGTATTTCCAACCAAAAGTCTCAAGCTCAAAGATTTTTCATTTACTATGATAAATGACATAGAAAAGCAGCAAATCCTCACATGTAAGAAGATGGAACCAGCAAATATTTGAAAGGTTTGCTTGAAAAATGCCTGAAATTAATAATCAGTCATCAAAATAGCTGGCAACTAATTTTCTTTTGATCAACTCGTCGATTAATCAACTTATTGTTGCAGCTCTATACACACACCAACACATATGCATGTTTTTTATGCACAATTTCAATTTAATGTCAGCTATACTCATCACTATGGTGCCAAATCCAGATAGATATCAATATTTCCTTTAATAGGCGACTGCCACAAAGTAAAGATGACATAATTCTGAAATGAAATATTAACTATTATAGAGACCGTACTATATGCACTGTGTAATAAATCCCTCTTGATTTAATCTATTGAAAGTAGTTTCAACATTACAGAGCCTCCAACACCCAAAAAGATATTTATTTTATATTTTTGCACATTATCTTTGTGTACAAAGCACTCAAGGAGTACAACACAATTTCAGCACCACCACAGTGGACAGCGCCGTGCTCGAAGCATTGAGCACTGTTCTTTTTGGACAGCAATCATGTTCTTGTACTCAGTCAAAAACATCCAAGTGGAAGTCTTATTGTCTTGTTTTGTTTTGTTTTTTTACCTTTTCCAGTGTCCTGGACAAAATAGTTAGCCATTAAAAAAAACATGCCTTCTATTTTTCTATTTTAAGTCAGATACCAACTGTCTTCAATACAGCAGACGCACAACAGAATCATCCGATATCAATCACAACACACTCAGTACAGAGGGAGTCAGAAAAATGGAGACATCCCCCAGATGACAGCTAATGCAAGAGCGGACGAAGACCAAGAGGACAAAATTATTTCACAGCCATGGCAAAGCAGCCCTGTATGTGAACAAATGTGGCAAACAAACACTCATTCATCTTTTCAAATTATTCAGTGAATGCCAGTATAATCAAGCAAGCGAGCTAATGTTAGACAGCTGATCATACTGAGCCAAACATGTTTGCTAATCGTCCATAGCCGCTAACCTTAACCTACAAACTGACTCACCTACCTGATCAAATTTGCTGTGGTCGATCAGCATCACCACAAACGCTGCATTTTGTGATTTTTGTTTGTTTGTTTGGGCCTCGTGTGAAGTTATTATAGCCATTATTATAGCAAAAGGTTATGACAAATGGCACATTAGCTGCAGGTGTGCAGTTTGATGCTGCAGCTTATGCACACTCTAGATCTATGATGTTACACATGATGATTAAAAGATGGAATAACATTCAGCTCCTCATTTCCTTAATGTTAATGCGCCAGAACATAAAATAAAGATTGCTCATGGTCCCAAATCTCAAGTCCAAGAACAGTCTGAAGTCTTTTGAGGGCGAGTCTGAGTCAAGTCTCAAGTCTCTGTGTGTGGCGGCTTGAGTGCGACCTGAGTCTGCATCTCTGACTCCTACTGATCCTAAAACATATTAGAATGACATTGAAGCTTTCTGCTCTCCAAACAATATGATAAATATATAGGACTTTGTGTTGAAAGTATCATACTCTATGATCATGCTCACTATGCGTTATTTCGTATTTTAATACTCTCCAACTTTCCTGCCGCGTCTGTGCGCTCAGACTGATACCGTAGAAACACAAACAAAGTTTGATTTTTTTTAAAGAGGCTCAGCAATTTCCTAAAACAGCTGGGAACTGAAAGCAAACATTACTCAAACATCAATAAACAGTGCATTTGTTAGAGACTATTTTCAGCTGCAGTTTAATACACATTTGGTGCTGTAGTGATTATTTATGGCACCAGGGTGCAGAGAGATCGCCAGTGTCAACACTCTGTCTGGCTCATGTTTTTGGACAACAGTGGAGGTCTGTGGCACAGATGAATAAGCTATATCTGGTTTGTGGCAGACATTTTTTTTGTTAGCTGGATCACTGATGGTTGTTTGGTCTTTTATTTGAGGTTTGTTGACATTAAGAAAGATATAGAATGTTGACAGCAGGACCTCACAAACGCTATAAGACAGCAGGAGACAGCACAAGACTTGTTCTCCACAGTCTGTATAAAAATTCAACACACTCTGTAACTGTGCACATTTCAGCAGCTGCAGTTTTAAAGCAGACGGGTATAGTAGTGAGCGCCCAACAGTGCACTGATCAAACTGCCTTTCAACCTGTGGTGCATCTTTATTTCACGTCTCTCCGTCTGGTACAGTAGCCCACACCTCTGGCCTCATATACCACAGCCTTCACCTCGCCAGCCTTCTCCGACAAACACACAACAACAGCATACACTGCGATAAGTGGTGTGTGTTTACAGCTTGTTCATTTCCACTCTCCAACTCTCAGCAGAGGAAAAAGAAGGGGTGAGAGTGGGAAAAAAGGGAGAGAAGGGTAGAAGCGATGTTGGGGAGAGAGAGAAGGGGCTATCGGAAAGGAGAGGGAGGGCTTGTGGGGAGTGTTTTTGTCCTGGAGAGAAATAGCCCTCTAGGTTGTAATTGGAGGTAGAGGGAGAGAGGGAGAGGGGGAGAGAAAGGGAGCGAGGGAGGAAGAGACAGGAGAAATTGCTTGGCTGGGGCTGTGTGGGATGATAGTGTTTTTGACAGGTAAATAAGGCTGTGATTGTCGACAGTTACACTGCACCTCGCTGACCCTCACACACACCGGCCTCCTCCATCTATATTTCACTCTGACACACATGCTGACTCTCTGCCTCTCTCTGTCTGTCGCTACTGACGCACACACCTATACGCACGTACACGCACACGCACAGAAACACCCAGACAGTGATGTTATCATAACTTATGGTTTATTAATATGACGTAAAATGCATGTTTACAGTCCTACTGCTAGGACTGTTTCATGAACCTCCTCTTAGTTTTAGGTTTGTAAGAAAAGAGCGATACACTTGAGAATCGTGATACAGAGCTCAACAGTGAGGTTCTGGAAATGAAAATCCCACTCATATTCCAAATAAAGGATTTAGATTAGTCATAATGTTGTAACTATTCAAGGCAGACTTACCGCAGGAGACAAGATTGTGAAACGATGGTATGTGCTCCTGTAGAAGCCACAAGCCTGTGTGATACCACGAATTGGTAGTTTTGCTAACAGACTGGCTGGTTAGTTAGTCACAGTTGAACTCTATCATGTTTTGTGATACTGTTTTGATTCTCAAAAACACTGTATTGTGATATCCTGATGCATGCAGAGTTTCGTGGCAGTGGTTCATTTTGTGTTGTGTTCAAACTCTCCTAAAGCTATAATATGCAGTTATTATTGTGGTGTAAAAATTGCATTTCCGCATGAAACTGTCTAAAAACTCTGGACATATGTTACATATTTTGTTGAGCTGTGTACTTACATTATCCCACATTTTTCCAACAATGTTCAAACACAGAGAAACACGTAATTTATTCAAGGTGTTTCCTGCTAACTGTTGCTGTAGCTAGTTGCTATAATTTCTGGGAGACATGGGACATATCGAATTCATTGGACTAAGGCAGGAAGTCACCGAATATGACTCAATGTAACATCAATAAATAATTTACCTCGCTCATTAACAAGATTTCTGCCTGAGTCGCATCAGATGGATTTCCAACAGCTATGGTTGCCGTTTAAAAGTGAAGATAGCAACTCCCATAATCCCACGCTACTTCACATCATCAAACTACATCTTTTGCTATTGTTTTAATCTGAGAGAGATCCCTAGTGTCAGAACATACATAGTTAAGTGTTTAAGTGTTTTTAACTCAGATTTTTTGCATTTGTGGTGTGTTATACTATGACTATGTTCTAAAATTAGATTTAAAAATAATAGCAATATATCATCTTGCTTACAGTATTGCAATATATCACAGTATCTTGAACTGTAAACCCCTGTATCGTGATACGGATGGTATCGCCAGATTCTTGCCAGCTCAGTTGTTTAATAGACTGAACACTGAAATGCAGCTTCAGTTTTAATGAGCATTTTTTTAAGCATCTCGCTTATCGTTTATACAATGGACAATGGTCTTTAACTCCAGAAGAAACACCACGGGAATGACACAAACCCAGGCTACAGAGAACCACATAACATTGTTTTGCAATGCACAACAAAAGCAGCATTTATCCAGTGTAAATCAAGGGGGATGACAAAATAACCATCTCAAAAATGACAACTCCTCTATTAGACAGCTGCAACAAAAATAGAGCTGTATAAGCTTCACAATGTAGTAGGTTTTATTGCACGGCTATATTAGATTGTATTGTGCAGGTGTTTATGTGATTTTGTTTACAGTCCTGTTGAAGTTATCTCAAGCTATAACTATTTCACTGACTTCCTTTTACTTAAATGCACAATCATATGCCTGTCACTGAAATGCAACTTCTGTTTTAATGAGGATTTTTCAAACCATCGCACTTACTATTTATACTTAAGTTAATTAAAAACACTGCCCGAGTGACACAAACCCAGGCTAGAATTTACCACATAACAATGTTTTGAAATGCACAACAAAAGCAGCATTTACTCTGTGTATCTAAATCCAGAGGGCGTTGAAAAGATAACAGGATAAACAGGAAACTACAGCCTACAAAATGACTTAATTCAACACCTCTAGGAGACAGCTGGAACAAAAATAGAGCAGTGTAAACTTCACAGATTTAGTAGGTTTCATTGCAAGGCCATATTAGATTGTAGGTGCAGGTGTTTGTTATTTTGTCCACCCTCATAAGAGTCTACATGGTATCTCCTTACTGTCATCTGTTTTTTATGATAGATAGATAGATAGATAGATAGATAGATAGATAGATAGATAGATAGATAGATAGATGCCAGAAAAGAGCCAAAAATGCACAATAAACAAAGTTAAAGATGAATTTGACTGATAGCATTATTGTTTTTCTTCAAATTTGCAATAGATTATGTAGTTATTGTGGTTTCTATGATAGATAGATAGATAGATAGATAGATAGATAGATAGATAGATAGATAGATAGATAGATAGAGTGCTGTCCCTGCAACACCACCAGTAGTATCTCTTCTTCCTATCCCCTTTTCCCCTTCCTTCCATCTTCCCATTCTCTTTTATCAAGTCAACAGCCGTCTCCCCCTCCCCTCCTGCCTGCCCTTGCCTCCCTCCCTCCTCTCCTCTCCTCTTCCCTCCCCTCCCTCCCTCCCCTTCTCTCTCCCTCTCTCACTTCAATCTCAAGTGTTTTCAATTTTATTCTAGAGTGGAATTAACTACCCCCGATGTCAAATTGCCGACGAAATCGATAATAATATCTTTACAAAAGAGGATATTCCAGTCTCTCGCGTCGGCTTTTGAAAAATGGAAAATTTAGCCGAGATTGATTCATTAGTTGACACGTTATAGGACGGTATAAGTATTGATCGCGGCCTGTCATGTCCCATCTCGGCTAATCGAAGCTGAGGCGCTCTGTCGATGGGCGCATTTTTCATAATTCCGTCGCCGGGGAGAGAGACCAGCCGGCAGAGGCGACTGCAAGGCACAGAGAGAAAAAGAGGAGAGTATAGGGGGGCAGAAGAAAGATAGACGGGGGGAGAGAGATGACTTGGGGGGAAATAGGTAGGGGGCAAAGAGTGGAAGAGTGAGAAATAGAGTGAAAAAGAGGCATGGGGTAAAAAGGAGAATGCTGTTTTGTGTGTAGATCTGTGCGTGTGCGCGCTTTTACGCGTGTGTCCATACAGCATCTCCAGCCCAGAGGCCTCGGGGTGAGGCAGAGACGAGCCACAGGGAGGAGAGGGTATGTTAATGGTGCAGGTATTGGGGCGTAGATAATTAATGCATTAACTAATTAAAGTCAAACGGGGGAGATAACGAGGTGGAGGGAAGTATATAAGGAAAAGGGAAAAGACGGCGGGATGGAGGGAGGAAAATTAGGGCGACAACAGGGGAAGAATGGGTTTTAATAGCGAGCGAGGAGATGCGGAGAGGTGTGAAAAAGGGAGAGATGAGAAGGAGGATGAGGAGGGAGACCGAGAGAGAGAGGAGGTGTTGGGGTGGGAGAGGAGTGGAGGGGCGTAGGGGGGGGGTGAAATAAATAGAAATTGAATGGCTTGGGTGCGAGCAGAGAGAAGTTCTGAGGCGGAAAAAAATATAAAGAGGAGTGAGAGAAGACACAACGACAATGATGGAGAAACTTTTGATAGTTGTGCAATTCGTTTGGAAAGTTGGCATTGGCGTGCTCAGGACTTATAAGTCCAACATAATGCCACTCCTCTGGCAGTCTTGTCACGAGTTGCACAAATCCAGGGGCCCTGTCAATCAACAAAAGGAGGTTGTTGCAAAGGAATGGAGTCTACCTGTTTGTCTAAAGTCTGAAACCCCCCAGACTCCATTGTTCCCCGTTGGATATAGAGCACTAGATTATAGGTCATCATATTGCACAAGGAGCCACACGGGGTTTCAAATAAATGCCAAAAAGGTGCATTCGCTTAGCGTACAGAAAAATCCTGCCAGAAGTTAAAAAAAAAAGATAAAAATGAAACAATATAGTCTGATAATACATGTGCACATTTATCTTTTAGACTGAGGGTCCCCAAGGTTTTTCATGTCATGGACCCTCACAATAGATGCACATTAGATCACAGAGGATTTTGTCTCAAGCGATCCTGTCTGAGATTTTTTTTTTTTTTTTTTTTTTTTTTAGGTTTAGCAAATGCTATGCTACAAAATGCTTTACAAAGATGGGACACTTGTCACAGTAAAGTAGCCTATGTAAACCCCAAAATATTCAAGACACCAGTAAAGAGGTCATTGCTGGCTAATGTTAGCTTAGCTCAGTGTCTCAGTTGGTGACATTTATCCATGATTATTAGCGCTCCACTCAACTCTGCTGTGAAGAACCCAAGGGGCCGCTCAAGGAATCGAAATCAAGAATCATTAAAATCCAAATGATACTCAACCCTGTCAAGGACCCCTGTTGGTCCCCAAACCCCAGTTTGAAAACCACTGCTTTAGACTATTGTCCCGCCAGATTATAGCTCACCACATTCCCCAACAGTCCACAAAGGTTTCATAAATAAAATGCCAGGAATTCATTAATTCACTATAAATTAATCCCATAAAAGAAATAGTCCAGCAGAATCCAGTCAGAGGCAAGAGCAGGTCTGACAGGATCTTTTTGACATTATATAACCACAACTAGAGCTAAAAACATACCATTGGTCATGTTTCTTCAGTTTGATTGGTTGTGACCGGCCCCTGCAACAATTATCTGTGCACATTTATCTTTTATTCCAAATTATAGCTCACCATATTCTGCAAGAAGCCACCCAGGGTTTGACATAAATGCCAAAATGGTGCATTCACGTACCACACAGACAAAATTCTGCACGTGCACACATTTATCTTATAAACCATCTATTGTCCCACCAAATTATAGGTCCCCATATCCTCCAACAATCCTCAAAGGTTTCACACATAAAACACCAAGAGCTCATTCATCCTCCATAAACTGATGCCATAAAAGAAACACAGTCCAAGAAGAAGCAAGAGGTTTTCAAAGAGTCAGTAGATCTGACAGGAGCTCATCTTTTAACCAACTCATACCCAAAGATATGCCATAGGTCATGATTCTTTAGTTGTGGGTGATTGTGACTGGCCTTTTCTGTGCACTTTTAACTTTGGGTCTAAATCATAGCTCACCATATTCTACAGGGAGCCTTCTAAATACCAAAAAGGTGCATTCACTTACAGTTCAGAAAAATGTTGCACATGTGCACATTTATCTATTAGATGATCTTTTGCCCCACCAAATCATACCTCACAATATTGTCCAACGATCCTCAAAGGTTTCACAAATTAAATGCCAAGAATTCATTCATCCACCACAAACCAGCGGTGTTAAAGAAATACAGAGCAGTAAGAGGCTAAATGTTTGCAAAGAATCAGTGGATCTGACAGGATCTTATTCTTTCGCCATTATATAACAACTCATGCCACAAAACATGCAATTGGGCGTGTTTTTGGTTGACTAGCCTCTGCAATGTTTATTTTATCTTTTGCTCACCATATTCTACAAGCAGTCTTACAGGTTCCACAAATATAGCGCCAAACACGAGTTCATGCATGATAAAAGAAACTTGTGCTGTAAAGGAAAACCTCAGAGAACCACTGCATCTTACAGCAACTCCACAGTCTGTCCTGTTAAAATCTTGCTTTTCTGCTGGTTTGGACATTTCTTTGCAAGATTTTTACTAATTTCCAACCCATTTGTGTCATGTACTTGTGCTCATTTTAAACGCAGCATATTTTAATAAAACAATACTGGGTCAATAAGTGTCCTTGTAGGCATGTTGTGTTGAAAAGCATACACTCAGATGTGCTGAAAATGACACATCAATTGTCAGAGTGAAACTGTAGCAGAGAGCTCCAACGAGCCCGTGCTCTAGCAGTGAATCTCAATCCCATAATTGATTTTGATAAACTAACATGCATGGTGTGAGGAAGTCCTCTTGCATTGAGAGAAAATGGGAGTGTGTCCGAGAGGCCACCCCCAAATCAGCGATGATAAAAGTGGAGCTGAAATGGGTTGTGGTGGGATGGAATCAAGAGAAATGAGATACACCAAATTAGAAGAGATTGGCCTGATGGACTTGGATTAGAAGGAAAAGAGGTGTATGGGGAGGGGATGACGAGAAAAGGAGGAGTGTGAGTGAGTGAGGGAGCGCATATGTGGAAGATGGGGGAGAAATGGAGGGGAGGGGGGGGGGTCTCGGTACTTGGCAGTCTCTGGGTATCTCAGGTTCTCTCCGGCCGGGAAAGCGGTCGATATTTAATTGTTATTGCTAGCATGGAACGCACGGAAGCGGGGCCTGTACGAAAATTTCTCATTTATTTGGTATTCTTGTTTTCTCTCCTTTTCCTCCTTCCACCCGCCGCCCCTCTTTGCGGGGCGAGGTGGGGGAACGTGTGTGTATGTGTGTGTGTGTGTGTGTGTGTGTGTGTGTGTAGGTGTGTAGGTGTGTGTGTTTGGGAGGGGGTTCTTGTGTGCGCACTGGGGGCAAATGGAGAAAGGGGATGAGATCTTTGGATGGGGATGAGATCCTTGGATGAAATCTGAAGGGGGGAAAAACACTGCGTCCTCCTCTCCTCCAAGTTTAGTTTCTGTCCCTAGACACATCATATCCACCCCCCCACCCCCCAACCGCCCCCTTCCACCCTTCTCTATCTCCCCTCACTGCTCACTCCATCTACCCCCACCTGTCCAAAATGAAAAATCCGTCATTTTCATCAAACGTCCAACCAAATATTATCTACACTCCATTCCCAAAGATCGAATCTTATTTAGGGGCGACGGGATTCGCCATCTGTTTTCAAATTTCATTCCTCCATGAACTTTATTTTCCCCCGACTTTGGACAAAATTATAACCCGATCGATCCGCTTTCTGGCCACCACCCGTCTACATATATTTTCCTTGTGCGCTCTCTTCACTGTGCAGGTCAATTTTCGTGCAGAACACAGGCTGCAGCTGATAGAAACTTAAATGCAGTGGGGCTGATGTGAGCTGGAGGTTTCTCTTTTTCCTCCCCCTTCTTCTTCTCTCTGCGCTCTCATCCCTCCCTGCGCCCGGATCTCCTCTCCCCAAACACCTGCCCGTCCCTCCCTCTTTTCTCCCTTACATTACTATTTCGGACCGGTTGCAGTGGAGTCCCCCTTTTCTCCTGTCAACTTTTTCTTGCTCCGAGGACAACTTTTCCCTCGCTATAGTCCTGCGCGCCGCTTCCTCCTCGTCTCACTCATCCTGTCTTTTTTTCCCCCCTCTCCCTCCCTCCCTACGGGCGGTATTCACCCACACTGCGAGTCATAGATCATGTCAGTGTAACTCTTCACCAATGTAGTTTAATGCAGGAGGAAGGATGCGCGGTCCGATCTGTTAAATTGCCCAGATTACCCTCAGTCCTCTGCGCAAGTCGACAGGATTCCCCATCAACCCAAGTGAAGTGGGAGCTGCCGGTCAAGTCAATGAAGGTGCATCGGTGAAGGTAAGCGTCCTACTTCCCTATTCTGTTGCGGACAAGTGGCATTAATAATAGACAAACGCGTCAGAAATAAGATTCTCGTGAGAAATATAATGCACTTTGGCGAGCGGGGGAAACGTGCGCACCTCCTGCAGAAATTGATTGATGTGTAGGCTGTGTGTGTGGACGCTTGAGCGCCGGAGAGTTGTCGAACACAGCGCGCAGTACGCAATACGTCTCCCTCCAAATAGATCGGCAACAATTCCTAAAAGGTTTCTGCTTTTTTTTAAGTGAAAACGTGTTTGCGCGTTGCATTTGTGATTTATATCCTACTGCTACTGCTTCAGGGACCCAGACAGGCGGGAGAGAGGATGATGCTCGACAAATGTGAGATGAAAAGTGGGAGAGCGGTCGAGGAAGTGGGAACATGAACTTGGGGGAATAACAATGTTCGCTTCAAAAAAGTTGTCCAAGTCAACACAACGTAGTTGAGCGTCCGTGCATATGCGCATGCACAGACTTATTTTTCAATATTTTAATATTTATCTATAAACCAACACTCACAGTTTAAATGACAGTTATTGTACATCTGCAGTCTGTATATATAACTGTCTATATTTCATTTACATAGTGCACATGTATATCAACAGTCTATATTTCAGTAATATGTTGCATATTTATATGAACATCCTATATTTCATTGACATATTTCACAGTCTGTACTCCATGGACATACTGCACATGCACATAAACAGTCTAACATTGAACATTGAACATACTCAGTCATTGTATAGTTTTTCTATTTTATCTTATTTATTTGTGAACTCTATTTTTATTTTATTTCTTACTACATTTCCCCTTGCACTGCTGCTTTTTGTGCTACTGTGTCAATTCAGGGAGGATCAATTTAATCTTATTTATTCTGTGGTATTGTGGATTATTCTCTTTACTGTATGTGTGAAAGTGACCATAACCATTCAGCTCATGTAAATGCATTCCTGCTACCTTTATTATGAACAGCAAATCATATCTTCATGTTATATTCAAGTGGTATCTTTATTTTCTTACAGCACAAGAATATATCAGTAGCTTTCACTTAGTTTATTTAACAGGGTCCATGCACGACCACAGTTAGCTATATAGCTAATTTACATTTGTGGTCCCCTGGGCAGGTATAGATTTTTAAAAACAGCATAGTACTGACAATGCAATATTGATAATTAAGCAATCAACAAAGTCTACAACGAAACACAAATCACACATAAAGCAATATCATATAAAACAGGGGTTGCCAAACCTTTTCATGCCAGGGACCCCCACAGTAGATGCACATTAGAATACAAACCCCTCTGATGATAGCTTTTTCAGGTTTGAAGATAAGTCTTCAAACTAGGATCACTATAAATTATAATCAATCAAAACAGCCAACCCTATCTCGTTTCTTGTTGTTCCAACTGAAAAAATGCGATAAAAGTTAAAATATTCTATTCCTCCTTTTGCTGGGGATCCCCTAAATCCCAATCAAGGACCCCTGTTGGTCCCTGGGCCCCAGTTTGAAAACCACTGATACAAATGGAGTATTTATTATATAGTCTCCTCTTGAAAAACTGCTGGTTCCATGCAGAGGTTTAGTAATCACGGGATTGATTTGTATTGAGCCATGATTTAATTGTTGTTTTAAAAATACTGAAGCTCTCTTAAATGGGTGTGAATTGAGTTCTATTTACCTGCTGCTCTGACTGTTAATGCTGATTGTCCGAAAGCAGTTTAGCCGACCAGTCACTTCTGATGCTCTGGTTTCCCTTACACTGTCCCTGCAGAATGACACACACTGTTTCAGTGGTGGAGCAAGATCATGAATCAGACACAAAACAAAGAAAACTGTCAAAAGTCAGTTACTTATACCTTTGAATAATGGCACAGTGATGGAGGAGGGATTGTTTGTAAAGGGTGTGTAATGTTTTTAGTGCCATCATACCTGCCTGGAACCAACTTGTGGCACAGAACGAGAAAATCATCGAATGCAAGAGTTTAGCAGTGGGTAGAGGTAGCTGATGTCTTATATGTCCGAAATTCATAAGGCTAGCTCTGACGCTTCTGGAGACATCTTTTAAATATGTTTCTTAAAATTTACCATAACAACAGCTTCTTATCACATATACCATTTATACATCGCTACGCAAACAAATATGGTCCAGTTTAACTTGCGGATGCTGTGATAAAAAAGGGAATTTCACCCAGTTTAAGATGTTAACATCATATTCTTGTGGCCCGGGGTGGTCCACTCAGTTTTTTTTGTGATGATTAAGAACTCCTTCCCAAACACAGAGAGCAGAAGTGAGACTTTAATCTTTGATGTCCAACTGATACATACACTCTGGAGCTATTGGCTTTGATGCAGCATGGGGAACTGACTTTGTGAAGTCGTACAGTGTTGGATTAAGTTTATACATCTTTGCAAGCTTTACGTTCTCCTCATAATCATTTCAAAACAAGCCAATGTGCTCATTGTTAGTTAAGGTCACATGCAGTGTTTCACCACACACAGAACATATGGACATGAACACCATCATGCACCTCAGTGTTTGCAGTTTTATTGTGATTTTACAAAATCACCACCTGCTAAATATCTACATTTCATCAACAATCTTATTTAACCTATATTTAACGAGGTAAATCCCACTGAGATCAACTAACTCTTTCAAATGAGACCTGGCCAAGACAACAAGACAACAGCAACAGCCACATTTAGAACATATAAAAGATAACTATATTTTATATATTTCTCTGACTTTAATACTGCATAGATGGGTTCACTGTAAAATATTGTTAAAAGCGTCAAACTGCTTCTCATACTCTCCCTTTTCTTGTGGTTCCTCTCCTGACATATACAGCATCCGAAAAAGCCCCCCCTGGATACTGTCAGCGTGACCTTTTCATTGATTTCAAGTTCGTGTCACACAAGGTCAATAACATCACTTGTAAAACTGAGATGGCTCCAGCCGTTTTTCTCATTTATAGATCAAAATCCAATGTGCGACATGAAATTATACTGCTCTAAATGTGCGGGGAAATGAGGAATGTCATCTGTGTCCGCGTTACCCTTGCAGCTACACAAAAATGAATGATGAAAAATGTCAGTTGGTGACAATGGTGCAACACAGCTGCTGATGTTAAATAGTTCATATTTGGTTAATATAGCTTTAATACAATAACATAAATAATCTGAACAAAAGATTTGCAAAGTACCGAGAGTGCAGCATCTAAAACGAGAGCCTGACCAATAAATGATCCTGTTTAAGTGGTTTCACTAGTAAGACAAGACAAAATAAACACATGTATTGTTTTTCTATATGCATCACATGAGCAAAAATACATGTGCATTATAACACCTCCGGTAAAAAGCATGTAAAGTATATAGATTGATTGTAGTTTTGAGTCGTATTAATTTGGTTACTCTTTTTTTCTGCCTGTGTTTTGTTGTTTTGACTGAAACACTACCTTTGCAAAAACCACAATGATTTGTCAAATGCCATTACAGGAGATGCAGCTTTTCATTTTTTGACCTCATTCATGAATGTCAGTGAGTCAAAAATTCCATTAGATGGCGAAAATAAAGGACAAGAGATGAAACATTTAAAAAAAAAAAAAAAATCAGGTTTTTTTATAGTGAAAAAAATTGCATGATTATCAGTATAATTGTGTTTTTGTTAAAATGTGCTGGAAATGTCCTAAAAGTGCTGATAGACACACTGAAATCAATGCACTTACTTTTATATTGAGAACCTTTAAGCAATTTGAAATTGCCTCATGTCCTTTACAGTGTCATTGTATTCATTGGCACAAAACAAACCCAACTTCCTGCTGCGCCTTCACCTGGGAGACACTCGCTAACTTTGGTTGATGCTGGACAGTGTTTACCGTGAGTTGTAGTGCAGTGATCAAAAACATCTTTTATGCTAATTAAAATTTGAAATGGTAATACCTATTATCCGGAATTTCATTGTGGTTTGTTGTGAAACCGGTAATAGTTTCATCCTTATAAAGGACCCATGCTAGCGTACACCGAGGTTCACTGGAATATCTTATAGTGGCACAAACTGTGTTGGTTACTTTAGTTCTAAATTTTCAAATAACATTCTGCCTTGAAATGAAGTGATAGTCTTTAAGTTTAACATTAAAATATACACTTAAAGGGATAATTGGAATTTTTTGAAGTTGTTTGTAGGTGAAGTACTCATCCATGCTAAACAATGTACTTCTGTGGACAGGTTTAGCAGCAAAATGTGTTTTAGCTGTCTAAAAAAAGTCTCACCTTTAAAAATTTTTAAAAATCAAAATCAGTTTTTTCACCGCTTTACCTTGCTGTCAGACAGCATTTTCTGATGAAACCACTGTCACATAGGTTAAATATCGCTCTCTCCAAAGCAACCAGACTCCTTTTTTACCTCGCAGAACACAGGACTTGCTGGTCCGCTGCTGCCTCAGTTAGTTTGCTTGAGTTATTGTGTGACTCACAAAATAACACAAACAAAATAAGCAATCAAGGCAGTGTTAGACCAGCAACTCCTGTGCTCAGGAAGGTAAAATTACTGTTATTGCAACAAGAGTCTGGTGGCTTTGGAGGAGGCGATATTTAGCTTATGTAAGTTTCCCGTTTGAAAAGGCTGTCTGAAGGCAAGATAATGTGGTGAAAATATTCTAAATATAGCATACACTTAAATTGATATTGATTCTTTTTTAGGTGGTTAAAATATCTTTGCTGCTGACCCTGTCCATAGCAGCACATTGCCTGGCTTCATACACCAGTGCTCCTGCTGTGTCTCCAAACTGGGGACGTGCCAAATGCCATCTTCTGTAGGTGATACACTTACTATACCTCATTCAACCCACTTCAAAAAAAATCCAAACCATCCCTTTAAGACCTCGTAAAGCTAAATATCTCCCTTCATCATGGAGAAAATCTTCCTTTTGTCGACTGGGGGATGTTTGGATTTCCTGGACTCACATCTAATCTTTAACACCTGCACCTAACATGGGGAGAAGGACCCTGCCTGAGACTTCTTAAGTCTGAATTCCTCACCGGAGTAGGCAGGAAGATGTTTAGTTCCCACTGCAGTCTTGATATGTTTTTTCCTACATGGCCGATGCCAATACCCCAGCAGTTCTTCCTGAAAGAACTTTTCCTATTGACGCTGATAATGTGTTAATCAATACGGTAGTTTTGTGCTTATTCTAAACCTTATTATATCTGCACCCTCCGTATGAATCAAGGCTCTGTGAAGACCCACTGCATGGGAGCATCCCTCCATTGATTAGGTATTAGCTTCACCACCTCCAACGCCCAGCCACTTGTTTGCAAACGGCGCTCCATTTCGGAGGTATTCAAACGATCGCTAAGCATGGGAGCCAATATTTATAGAGGCTTTAACAGGTTCATTATAGTCAGTGGGGATGGTTCCACCGAGGGATGAAGCTCTCATAAAGGGCCCAACAGAGTATGTCCCCATCCACTGAGCATTTGACAGTACAGTCAATGGCTCCAATCATTCCTCATCTGCTTTATGGCCACAGCGACGTTTATGGCTGTTATGGGGTTAAAATGAAAGCATTAATGGATGCGAAAGGCAAGGGCTCTGTTCAGCAGGGTGCCGCATTTAATCAAGGGTCACTCTGTGTAAAGTCCATAATCCACTTGCTGACAGTTAGTGCCACCCCAGGGTTTTGCTTGTATACGCACACTGTTGCTTCAAGGGAGGTGACGGGTGAAATGTGCTCGTTTTGTTTACTGAAACGTGAAGAAAGCAAAATCAACACACTCTCAATAACTTGTACTCAATTTATTAATGTCATTTTGGTCCCAAGATGTCCCTCGTGTAAAATAATATGGACAATAAGCGTGATTTGTCTGGATTTTTTGACCTAATGCATCAATGAATTGTTTGTAGTAATATTTGCTGAAACATGTCATACTGAATCTGTGGGATAAAAATACGCATTCAGATACACTTTCAGACACACATCTTTTCTCATGCAGAACCCAGCTGTTTTCCTCATGCTGACTGCACACTTCCTGCATTAGTTAGCAACGTCATGCCATTTATATGCACTCTTGATAAATCATTGTTTCTCAAAAATTTTACTCTCTATATCGCCTCAGAAAATATTAGGCTCTCCAAGTACCGTCATTTTGACCAACATTACAATACAGTAGTGTTGCCCTACCCTGTTCAAGAACAGAAAATTCATGCAGGAAGCAGATTTAGTTCTAATAAAGAGATTATTTAGTGTTAACTGTCGTCAGCCACAGCAAAACCGTATCATACACCACAGGGGGCACAGCCCCTAACACATGCACATATATTACAGGAAAAACAAAACTTATTTTAAATTGCATTTCAGCAATCTCTTAGTTTAAATATTTTCATTTGAATTTTTGTAGTGTTTTATTATATGTTTTGGTTAAATTTCATTCGTTGAGATTCCTCCACTTACTTCTCGAGGGCTCTGAGTGCTTGTTGACCACAGTTCAAGAATCTAACATAGTCAGATTACATTATGATGACATGCAAGCAGTGCTAAATTATAGCTTTGTGTATTTCTGTTTTCAGTGTGTTGGCACAAAATTAATGGTAAAATTCCACAGTATTCCTCAATATTGCAGTGTCTCACCAGCTTAGGCTGTAGCTTTTACTTTGTTAGCCAAAACATAGCATTAGTAGCTCTGTTGGTAGTGTGTGTGCTCGGCATACACAAGCTCAAGTCCTCAGCAGTAGACACGGGTTCCTCCAAGAAGGTTGCAGTGACATCTCGTTTAGCACAGACAACCAGTGATGACCCCCCTTCTCCCCCTCAAACAGTCGTGTGTGGCAAGACTCAACCCATGTCTCGTCTTTAGTTGACACCCACAAGTTGGTAGCCCTGCTACAATGGATCCTTACAATCCTTGCCGTGTTGGGCTGAGTCAAACCGAGTAAAGTCAAGCCTGCATGTGTATGGAGAAGGGGTCCCAGACTTCTCTGATAGACGAATGGTTTAGTCAACTATTTGGGGGCTGCCCTATCTAGGACAGGCGTAGACTAGAAATCTAGAAAGCTAAAATAGCCTGTAGTTCCTCCTTAACAGTGACAGAATCACTGTGACTTCACTGGTGCAGGAAGAACAACAGCTTCCTCTGACTACATTTACCATCAACACTGACCGGAGATCTACATAAAAAGTGGGGAGTTTTCCTTTTAAACCTCCTTCCTCTTCCAAATCATCTTTACTCTCTTGCGCTCCCCACAGCGCCTCCTTCAGCCCCGTTGGGCCTCTGTTTCCGAATTGTGTCTCTTGCTAAAACTACATATTTGTGTCCCCCACCTTCTTTCTGCTGTCCTCCCATCTTCCGCTACACCCAAAGCAGCTTTCCTTTTAGACGGCGTGCCCCCTGTTTTGGAGTCACTGACCCCCCTCGGCTCTCCCCTCTCCCTACCGTCTCCCACTTAACCCCATATTTCACAGCTGAACTACAGCTAATTTCCCCCCAGTCCTCTGAACAGCGCTCTCTCTACTGCTGGAGCACGCTTAATTACCCACAATTAAAGCCAAACGCTAACGAGAAAATTGCTCTGTTATGAAATTACTTCAAAAGGACTAGAGTAAGTAGAATGGATTGGAGGAAAAAGTTGGGTATAGCCTTGGGTGGCAGGGAAGAGCTTCTGTGCTGTGTTTTCCCTTCAAGCTGTCTCAGTGGAAGGCAGTAAGCAAAGACTCCACCGGCAACACCTAAAGCTGTAGACTACAATATTCAACAGCTACACTCAAGTGTTGGTACTGAGAAAGCACAAGTGTTCACTTTAGTAATGGAGAAGTGGATGTTTGAAAGCTTTGTTGTGAAAGGGGAAATGACTTTGATTGCCTCTCTGGGCTCTTTTAATCACAGCAGTGCTTATTATATGATGTATGTCATTTCATGTATCTCACTTAAAGAGAAATATGTTACCTTATGACTCATGACTACACAGAAATAATGGCAGTCACTATAGCTGGTGTGACCAATGGGTTTTAAATAGATTGCCTGCACTCTGTATGATATGAAATTATGGATGTTCTCTAAGCTGATGCTTATTACATTTTGTGTGGTGGCAAAATGTAATCACTGTACATGTCATGGTCTTCACGGACATTCTCTTCAAAGACATGTCACACCTGCTGTTAATGTATTTATGACAAAGCACGAAAAATATCACAACCAAGATGAGTTTCGGCTTCAAGTGACAACAAACAAAGGCAACAAATTTCATGAGAGACTTGCCGTTTTACGCTGCACAATCCAAACAGTTATAGGGTCAGTTCACAAAAAAAAAAAAAAAAAAGAAATATAACAACAACAAAACCTTTTCTCGCTTACTTTTCACAATTCCTGCCGGTTAATTAATTCTCTTAATAGTCCCATTGTTATTGATGACACCAGACTTTTTACAAGAAAAGACATGACTGATGACACTAAATATCTTTACTGTTAGAGAGCTTAATTCAAAGGTATAACAAGTAGGATTTAGTGGGTCATAAGTGGCGATTGAAATGCCAGTTAAAAAAATCTATATAAAAGTGACTGGTAGATTTGCTTCACTCACCAGCCATAAAACAATGGTTATCTGTTGAGTGGCTGGTAAACTGTAAAAATTCTCCAGCCATTTATCCAGTGGACAAAACAGTTCATTTTGCTGCCTGGCGCTAAATCTTTAGAGCTTCCCCTTATTTTGAAAAATGAAGTTTCGAGTTGCTAGGTAAATCAAACACCCCCACTACTGGCCTCAACAACTGTAGCTGACGTCCACAGATGCGTTGTAAAATAACACTACACTACAACGATACACACATGCCAGCTGAAATGTCAGCTCCATGTCAGGGCTAGCTTGTTTTAGCCAGGTTAGCTTTAGTTTTCACAAATAACACCAGCTAGCACCCTCATGGTTATGTATTAAATAACAGAATACTCACTTTTATGTCTCATCGCTCCCCAAGACGACTGTTTGGTTGTTCTGGAGCTCCAGAGGATTTCAGTGTGTACAATGCAACGTAACACAGCCTTTCCTTCATTGTGACACTTGTGTTGTTCACTTTCCCCATGAATTCTGATGCGCTTCCTGAAGCCATTGTTGTCCGATGAAAAGGGATCTAGACCTCTCAGCTAGTCGAGAAAACTGCAGGCAAACACTACACTACATTACATCCATAGATGTATCATAGAAACTCCTGCTTCTATTCTCTCCTAAGTTTTTGTCGCACTTTCATATTGTTCATAGGCAGCCTTTCATTTCTCTGGTTCTTCTGTAAGGATTGTGTTTCCAGTTTGAGTCAGCTTAGTAAACCCCATACTCTGCTAGCCAGCGACGAGTACTGTTCTTTGTTTTTGTAGAGCATTAAACTAAAAGGCACCAAGTAATAGCAAGATTTGTGGAACTGAAACGTTGTTTTGGCAAAGGCTCGCAGTATGTAGCAGATTTCTTTGATGAGAAATAGTTTGAATGAAAACTCTCGACATATTCATTTTGAGATCTGTGGATTATTTTGAGTGACCGGGGCTTATTTTTGAAAAGACCCACTTTTTATTGCTGTGGTCACTACAATTGCAATTCAATTCACCTCCATTGTATTGGGGTGACAGTTATCTCATACTGTGGCCTCACAGAGATAAAAATTAACGTAGGTACCAGTGGAGGTAAGTGAGAAAATATATGTGTATATATATTTTTAACTTTTTTTGTGTGAACCGACATTTCAAGTCATGTTTTCAGGTCGCTACACATGAAAACACACAATCTGAAACGACCAGTACAAAAAAAAATGTCTGATTGGTGCCAGCAGAACAAACACTCCAACATTTAATAAGGTTCCACTGCGATCATGAGCACATTCCCGTAACATAACAGAATTATCTCATGAAACCTCGCTGCAACAGTCTCACAGCTGCAGCCGAGCTGAATTGAGACACCCAGATGTTAGAGTGTATCCGGCACAATATACCTGACCACAAACCCCATTCCCTGTCACCGAGGAATGAGCCGAGCCCCCCACACCACCACCGCCTCACGCCACCCCCCACCCCCCCCTCCTCAACCTCCCAATCCAATCTACAGCCGGCAAAATGAAACAAATAAACACTAATTCGGATTATTTACGTCCAGTTTACACCACATGACGCGAGGTATGAGAGGGAGAAAAAAGAGCTATATGGTGGGTGGATAATTGTAACAGTGGTCGTAATAAGTGCAGCAGCTACAGTGATAACAATTAGATTTGATTTCATTTGAGAATGCCTCCACAGCTGCTCCCCACTCAGCCCCTTAACCCCCTTCTTCCCCTTTTTCCCTCCCCTCCCCCTCCCTCCTCTCCCTCCCCTCGCTCCTCTCCCCCTAGATTAAAGTGGGTGTGTTAATTCCGTGGTGTAGCGATCGAACAGCTCTGGCAACAATGGGAAATGGGCTATTGATCAGAACAGCTCAGATTAAGACTAGGCAGTGGAGCTCTTTCTTGCTCTCTTTCCCCTCCTTTTCTCTCCATTTCCCACCTTCTTCTGCCTGTCTTCCTGTCTGTCCTGCTTGTGTCATCTCCCTCCTCTCTCCCTCCTCTCTTGTCTTTCACACCCACAAAGAAGAAGAAAGAGCGTTTGCATGTATAAGAGAGTCTCAGAGTCTATGAGGATTTCCTTGTCCTTCCTCCCTGTCCCTCCTCTCTTGCACTCACATCTTCCTTCTCCTAATTTCTGCGCCGACATCCAACCTCCTCTGGTCTCTCAAAACACTGTATTTTAGCTAGAACTGCAATGATTAATCAATCAATTGATTGGTTGTCAACTATTAAACTGGAAGAGTGCACTCACTTAAGTGCAGATCTCGTGAAAAGCATATTTGGATGCAACCCGTTTGTTTCACGAACATTTTGATTGATTTGGTCATAGTTAACATATGAACTCAACTCATCATTGAGTCCAAATGGACGTTTGTACCAAATTTGAGGAAATTACCTCCAAGCGTTCCTGAGAGATCACGAGAATGGAGTGGATGTGACGTTAAAGTGACATTGACCTTTGACCTCCAAAATATAATCAGGTCATCCTTGAGTCCAAGTGGAGATTTGTTCCCTCAAGGCGTTCTTGAAATATTTAGTTTACAAGAATGGGATGGCCCAAAAAACATAATGCCTGTAGTCACGGCTGTCACCAGTTTAGAGACATGAGAAAGAGTTTTGGAAGTTTTTCAAAAATTGTAAAACACAGACATCCTTCAGCATACAGTCATGGATGTGAGCACAAAAAATTAGGTTGATCGGTCCAGCACTATACAGGATTAGCTGCAGACTACCTCCTGGTCCACTGGTCACGCACACACAACTCACATGCACACACACACACATGCAAGCTATCGCACGATCCCCTCCAGGATTATGCCTGGCAGAGATAATCGCTAACTATTTTGGTAATCGATAAATCGGTTTAAGTAATTTTTTTAAGGCAAATAACGTTACAAGTCTCTGGTTCAAGCTTCTTAAATGTCATTATTTTGTGTTTTATACTCCTCTATGTGGATAAACTCAATATCTTTGGGTTGTGGACAAAATAAGACATTTGAGGACATCATCTTGTGCTCTGGAATCAACATTTCAATCAGCAATGAAAATAATTGTTAGTGATCTTTTTTGCCCTGCCTGAAATTTTGAAATACTTGCAAAACCAAACAGTGTTCAGTGACTTTAATATTAAAATTCTGGTATTGTGCCAATCCTAATTTGCAGAGCTGTAACAATTAGTCAATTAATTGATAAATGGTCAACTGTAAAATGAATCACCAACTATTTTGATAATCAATTAGTTGCTCTGAGTCTGATTTCAGCTTCTGGTCCTCTATGTTAGTAAACGAACATAACAAAAAACATTTGAGGACGTCATCTTGGGCACTGATCAACATTTCTCACCATTTTCTGATGTTTTATAGACAAAACAACTAATCGATTAATAGAAGAAATAAGACAGATTAATCAGCAGTGAAAGTAATCGTTAGTTGCAGCCCTAATTTTAGCTTCATCAAATTTAAAAGCTGCATACCGATTGACAACAAGTCTACAAAAGCCTCAAGCGGAAATATAATGCACACAATGTGAGCCTTTTAACAGTTCACTCTGCTGCAATTTGACATCCATTCACATGAGATTTTATATCAATCAGTCACACAGAGGCCCCGCGTTGTGCCACAATTAAAATCCGCCCTATCAGAACCGCTCACATACCAAAATTAGCTGTCATGATCGGGCCGCGGGACAGAACGCATTGGATTTGCATTGAATAGACATAAAACATACCAAATGTGAGGAGACAGCAAATCCATACAGTGAAAAGTGAGCTAAGAATCCCCTGCTCTACTTATATTAATTAACTCAGTCAATGTGGATGTGATAGGTCAGTTATTCATCCTCTTCCAGCCAGCGCCTCCCCACTCTGTCACACATACCTCCCAGGTGTCAGAGGCTCAGACGCTCCAGCTCCAGGGATCAGCGAGGAGGGAAAAAAAAAAAAAAAAGCCTGCAGTGGATGTTAGAATGAGCTGGTCTGAATCAGTGGTTAGAGGTTGCTGGCATGTTTCACAGTGCCCTTTTCGGATTTTAGAGGTGACATGCACACATGCAACAGACAACTGCATGCATGTACAAATACTGACATGCACCGGCAGCACACACACACACACACACACACACACACCAGTGGTCACATCAATATTGCCGTGACCCTCAGGGGATTCGCAGTATTGGCAAAGCTTTCATCTGCTGAGTGTGTGAGTGTCTGATACTCCCTGCTCCCGACACACACGCTCACAGACACAAACATGACATACAGTAAGACAGAGAGAGAGAGAGAAAAAAAAACAGCCACACACCCAAACAAATGCTGTCTGGTTGTAACTTTGTGCAGATGTGAGCTCTAAAAATCAGGGCAAAGAGTTGAGAAAGTGTCAGCCGGAGGTTTTAACAAGCAGTGATTGAAGGCTGAGATCAGCAGTCGACACTAGAGGGCGATAAAGAGGCGCATGTGTCTGAGTGTGTGGTGATGTATGGCTGTGGCAGTGACCATGGTCATGTTGAACCAACTGTGCTCCACGCATTCAACGTTTCTGGTCCCCAGCAGTTAGTCTGAAAAAGAAATGATTCAAACATGAGATATGTCAGGGACTGAGGAGTGAATTTGCCTTTTTTTTATGTGATTATTTTAATGATTGAGTGTGTGGTGATGTCTGTGGTTATGACCAGGGTTAAGTTTAGGGCTTAAATATCATTAAAAATGTATGATACCAGTATCAGTTCTTACTTTATTTGATAACTTTTTTCCCTATTTCATTTGATACCCATCTTGTGAATGGAAGCATTCCTGAAATATTCCTTCCCCAGACGTGACACGTGTATAGTAAAGGGAGATTTAACAACTTAACAACACTTTTGGTGCAACCATTGGACACACTGAACTGCCAACTCCGTCAAAAAGGCCGCGCTTGACACCACCCCGACCTGTATGGGTTGTACCTGCTGCAGTAGTGGGCCAATCACACGTCACATTAAATCAAAGAATGCTTGCAGTAGTTGGTGATTCTTTTTTTTCTAGATCTGGGTACAAAATGGATTGAATGCAGGTATCATTTGGAGAAATTTGATACTTCTTGGTACTGCTTTATTTCAGTCGATAACTTTGAAAGTATTGACAACCGATCCCCAGTCTTAGTCAAGTTGTATCAACAGTGATCCATACATACATTAAACATTTTCGATCCCCAACAGTTAGTTTGAAAAAAGACTGATTTAAACACATTAAGATCTGTAAGACACCAAAGAATTGAATTTGCTTATCATATTTCAATAGGGTTGCAACTAATGATTATTTTCATCATTAGTAAATATTCTGATTATTATTTTTTTGGATTAGTTTTGGTCTATAAAATGACAGAAAGTATAGTGAAAAATGCTAAATGTGACATCTTCAAGTTGCTTGCGTTGTCCGACAGTCCCAAACTGACCTTTAAATACACATCATGTAAACTCTGCTGCAAGAGGCCTCTGTCGCGTTAAAACAATAACAAAAGACGTAGGTTGATGACATCATGATGTAGGGTGGGATCATGGGAGTTGTTATCTTCTCTTTAAACCATCTGACATGACTCAGGCAGAAATCATGTTCATGGACGAGTCAGTATTGAAGTTTCATTCACATTTAGTCGTGTGTGCCAACTTCATCCTGACTCTGATGTATCTGATGTATCCTGTAATTTGCCCAAAAGTTATAGCTAGAAGCAGCTAACAGGAAACACACTGTAACCTGTTACGTATTATAACTTTAAAAGCAAAGCATTTTCCTAAAATAAAAAAATAAATAAAAAAGCAACGTATAGACTCATAAAATACTTACTCTCAATCATCATTTATGACCCAAGTAAAATTGTGTGTTGGTTTCTGTATCTGCAGAGACTGTGCCTTCTGTTTGAATTTCCTTATTTTGTCCTTATTTTGCTTTACCACCCCAAAGCATCCGTATTTGATGACCTGGGAATCAGACTCAACAATGGACTTCTCTTTCCGATGCATTTATAAACAGCAACTGACAAATCCTGTATATTTTACCAAAGATATTTAATTTGTAATGATAAGAAACAGCAAATCCAGCAAACATTTGACATGTTGTAACCAGTGAATTTCAGTCAAGTGAAAATACTTTTTTTTGACTTCCTGATGAAGGATACATGCCACAGTCACCTCAGTGCTTGCTCTTGGTGGGAAATATTGGGTATATAAAGATTATGGCCTAGACCTGCTCTGTATGAAAAGTGCCCTGAGATGATTTGGTGCTACACAAGTAAAAGTACACATGTATCCATATCCAAAGAGCGCCTGAAATATACTGTGTTTCAGTTAAAATACTTCTTACTCCCATGTTCCTCCTGCTCAGCACTAAAACAAAACATACCAAAGAATGATCGCCTCCCAAACCTACTTTTTTTTTACTTGATATGACCTCTTACCCTCCTTAGCAGTGGGGGCAAGTCGTGTTGGCAGTACAAGAATTTGACCTTATTCCACTGTCAAGAGTCATTATAACTTCAGCTAGAGATCCAGCAGAGAACACAGCATCCCGTTCTTCCTTCACCTCATCTTCCTCTCCTCTACCTCTTCCTCTTCCTCTTTTGATTCCCTTGTCATATAGACTCTGGCTCTCTGCACTCGAGTGAGTTCCATAGGTTTACCTAATTGATTATTAAGTTGCTGATTGGGGATCAATTAAATAATTAAAGTTGGTTAAGGGCAGAGTCGATTTACTGGCACGGGAGCCAGGGCATGCTCTCCTCTCCTCTCCTCTCCTCTCCTCTCCTCTCCTCTCCTCTGTCTGTGTGTGATTTCATTTATGCAGACGCTTGATAGAAGTGATGCTATTGAGTTGAAGATAATGTGTTTCATCGTAATGTGGATTTTGCTTCAGGGAAAAAGCTGATTTTTTTTCTTCTAAAGCCAGACTGACAGGTAGAGCTCGACCTTTTAGGTTTCCTTTATATTCAAGCATCGTAGAAAAAAAGAATATTCTTGTGGTTTGGTAGCTTTACACTCCATGTTAAGATGGGAAGTCACAGTGATTCCTCTCACTCTTAGAGATAAGGGTTCCAAAAAGGTTCTTCCTGAAGCTTTTTGAAAGAACGAGTTCTTCAAAAATTGTTGAAATCCTTGAAGAACTCTTTTGTCAAGGGTTCTTTGTACCATAACATAAAAAGGTTTTCTGTTGAACCTCCCAAGCGGGTTCTAGATAAAACCCTTGGAATATAAAGGGCTTCTTAGTAGAACTCCCTGAGTGGGTTCTTGATAAAACCTTATTCGTATTCTTGGTAGAACATAAAACATTTACAATATAAATGGGTTCTCGGTAGAACCCCATGGGTAGGTCCCAGATAAAACCTTTGGAATATTAAAGGGTTCTCAGAAGAACCTCTCAGGTAGGTTCTAGATAGGACCTAGTTAGGTTAGGTTCTAGTTAAAGACTTTTGGATATAAAAGGGTTCTTAGTAAAACATAATACCTTTGGAATGTAAAAGGGTTCTCGGCAGAACCCCTTGGATAGGTCCTAGATAAAACCTTTGGAATATTAAAGGGTTCTCAGAAGAACCTCTCAGGTAGGTTCTAGATAGGACCTAGTTAGGTTAGGTTCTAGTTAAAGACTTTTGGATATAAAAGGGTTCTTAGTAAAACATAATACCTTTGGAATGTAAAAGGGTTCTCGGCAGAACCCCTTGGATAGGTCCTAGATAAAACCTTTGGAATATTAAAGGGTTCTCAGAAGAACCTCTCAGGTAGGTTCTAGATAGGACCTAGTTAGGTTAGGTTCT
>JAJHUR010138853.1:6701-21544 GCA_027495735.1 Lutjanus campechanus
ACAATGAAGAACTGATGTTACGTTACATTTGCATACAAAAACCATGAGATGAAATTACATAATTACTTCATTCAGTATTTGAAGTTGCAAAAAGAACAGTAAGTTGAGGCTCTGTTGTTAAGATGGCTTGTTTAGGTCTCACTTAGGACTTGCAAAACAATGACTTGTCCCCCTAACATGTGGACTTTTATTGCAGGACGTTCACAGCAGCAGCTTCCAGGAGAGGACCAACTCCGCTTGTGCTCCGTCTGGCATCAGAAGTACAGAGGTGAGCTTCATGTGTCGGCAGTGAGCTGCATGTTAATGACACGGGATAAGAACGATGTGAACACGTGACGTGTTTGTTGGATTTGTTCCTCAGAGGCAGACGGACGACATCAGAGCTCTTTACTGCAGCTACCTCAGAAAGGAGATCGAGAACCGTGAGCAGCAGATGGCCTTCAGAGCTCTGAAGATGAAGAAGCTGGAGAAAGAAATCTTATTACTTGATAAACAGCTGATGTGACTGTGAAAAGAAAATGTTTTTTATTATAAAAGGTTCAGATAATATTTGATTTATTTAAGGACAGATAAATGTAATAAATCGCTTCAGTCACATAATTCAGTCAGATAAACTCATGTTGCCTTTACTGCAGCACACATGGAGAGGTGCATGTGTGTCGGAGAGTGACAGTGACTGACCCTCCGCTAAGCCCCGCCCTCTTTAGTTACTGTTGCTAAGCCAGCCAAACCAAAATAATGATTCACCAGCAGATTTTATAAGTGTAGCTGACTAATGTGAGCTAATGCTAATGCTAACTGGACTTGAGTCAGCTGAGAAGTCTCCAGCTGATGTTTTAATGTTTCCATCTGACACGTTTTAAAACAGGAACCCCGTGAAAGTGTTTAAAGTTCGCTAACAGCTGCGTACATGATAATAACATTAATGCTAACAGACTGAGGCTAAAGCTAGCTTACATCTCAGCAAACACCGGTTGGATGGTGAAATACAGCAGGGACTCAATTGGTGCAGTGGACCTTGAGATGGGTCACCCAGCCAGACCATGATTACGGCAGAAAGCCAGAATAAGAGCTAAGATAACCCGGCTTAGACCAGAGACAGCGAGTCACAGAGAGATGCATCGTCGTCAACCCACTTTGATTCTGCATCAGCTCACATCCTCCTCCTCAAACCCCCACAGAACAAATGCAGATGCAGTGGGATCTAACAAGTTTGTCTGGAGGCAAAGTGACTGCAGCTAGTAAGCTAGCGTTAGTTAGCCAGACATGCTAATGTTTGCATCTTATGTTACAGCAGATGAAGACCGAGATTAATCCATTTACCACACGTGTGCTCTTGTGTTTCATGTTTTTGAGAGACGACAAAAAAGACGTCACCATCCAGACTCATGAAACAGAGTATCTCTCCTCTCTGAGCATCATGCTCACCTTCAACATGGAGACAAATTCTAATAGGTTTCTAACCTATTATTGGACACGTACTGTTTGGAGGTGGGGTTTAGCAAAGGGTCAGTTCTGACATTAGGTGGGCCACGTTTGCTCCAGTACATGTTGGAGCCTTTCTTATTGTTGCGGTGTTGCACCACTGTTGCAACTGTGCACATGCACCATTTACTGCAGTCCTCAGACTTGCCTTCAGTTGCCCAAAGGTCATTTCAGTCATTGCATTGTATCTGCAAGAGACGCTCCAAACTGAGCTGGAGGGCTCAGAGCAGGAGGGTCATGAAGAAGGAGCCCCTGTGGAGCTGCTGCGTAAACCCCGTTGCCTCAGGTGGATTCCATTATCACGAGTCACACTTCAGCACTGGAATCAATGAATGAAACAGTTGATGTGTTCAGTCTGAAGGCGCTTAGAACCACATCAGATTATTAGTGAAGGAACTGATGCTCTTTTATACATACTTCTGCAATTTTACGAGACAATAATTTGACATGTTGACGTTAAAAAAGCAATTTTATTTCATATCTAGTTGCAAATCTTTGTGGTCACAGTCAGGGCACAGACACTCAGAGTACATTCACTACTTTTATGTGGATATCCAGTCAGATTTGATCGTAAACGTTGTCAATTAAAGCAATAAATTCCTCAGAGCTCCTATATTGACTAGAAATGCAACAAATGATTGATGATTAAATTTAATCAACAAATATTTTGAGTCATTTGTTAAGACAAAAAAAAGTCAAAACTCTCACATTTCAGCTTCTTAAATGTGAATATTTTCTGGTTTCTTAACTCTTCTCTGACAGTAAACTGAATATGTTTGGGTTGTGGACAAAACAAAACATTTAAGGACGTCGTCTGAGGTTTTGGGAAACACTGATCAACATTTTTACACCATTTTCTTATATTTTAGATTAATTCAGAAAATAATCATTAGTTGAAGCCCTAATATTGACCTAGAAAGCCGAGTTCCCCTGTGGCAAAATCTGTTGTTCTTCCTGCATCCAGTGATGTCACAGTGATGTCATTGGTGTTCAGGAAGAACTACAGGCTGTTTCAGTTTGGATTTCTAGTCTCCTCCTCTGGGTGACCAGGAGGTGCGATAGTGTTTTTGTCACATTGCGCTGTGGTTCAGCCAACAACGTGACAGCTGTCAGGCTGTCCAGTCTCTACCTCCGGATCGGATTCGGGATCCAACACATATGGCTGTATTTCAAAAGTTGACATTTTCAAAAGAGAAATTCTGATAGTTTCGTAAAGTTCGCTGTTTACTCTCAACTCCCGCACCGGCAAAATGAGGAGGTGGGGCTTGGAAGCACTCGGCAGCCCTTTGGAAGTCCTCGGGAATTTGACCAATCACAGCGGAGTGGGCTCGGTGGGAGGTGTACATGGAGGAGGGCTGGGGGGTGGAGTAAATTACACAGACCGTTTTCGCGGGATGCAGGAAATACAAGGAGGAGATGCAGCGAGAGGCACAGCGTCCCAAAGATCTACAAAGCTTTCTGTGCTGGCAATCGTGTGTAGCTGCTCTGTAGGAGTCCAGAAATCAAATACAAAGGCCCAAAAATGAGTATAATAGCTCTTCTTTAAAATCTTCATATTTTCAATTAAAAACATTTAATTTTCAGGCACTAAAGTAATGATAAATCAGGTTCACAGCTCACTTAAAGCCATTTCTGAAATACATTTTTAAAATTAAAAGATTCAAGTTTAGCTAAAGAAGAAAAGTAAATCATCTCAAATAAAGATTATAGGTTGGTTCAGCTTTTTAAAGTTTATTTCAAAAGTCAAAAAGGTTAAGTTGGGTTCGAAACTCAAAGATCTTTTCCTTAAAATTTTGAGTTGTCTCGACTTTTAGTAGAAAAGTTTAAACTGAATTCTGCCACCAGCAGCAGCAGAGGCGACTTTATTCTTAAATGTAATTATTGCTCTGAGTTCTGACACCAGGCTACCTGTACGTTTACTACATTTACACTGTGGAAGGTCTTCCTACAATTATGTCTCTCCATGTCATATTTATTTTTTAAATGTATTCATTTTAATTATCTTTTTTTTCTAAATGTTTTCAACTGTGTCATAGTTTTATTTTAGCACTAAATTTATCATCCAAAACCAGCCTTTTGTCATGTTAAATCACTTTGGTATTTTTTCTTATTATGTTAATATATTTATGAACTTTTCTGTTTGTTAATTGTGTTTTTTTTCTTTCATTCTTGTATTTTATTATTTATTTTTTGTATTTATGCAGAAACAGCAGGCTACATGATCATTTGTGGGATGTAAAACACGATAATGTATCTCAAAGCTCTTGGAAACAATAAAAAGTTCAACAACACTATGATGATAATAATTATAATTTAAAAAAAATATATTACTAATTTATGATGAAATGTGTTTTTATAGATTTCACTGGTAGAATGTAACAGAACATTTACTCAAGTAATATACAATCTTGATATTCTTGTACTATAATTGAGTATTGCTACTTTTTACTTCTCCTCCACTACATTTCACTCTTACATTTATTTGACATTTATTGCTACTTTTCTCAACAATAAAAAAAGGATATGCTTATATGACACAGTACTGTAATCTATCCAGTGATATACAAAATTATCTAAAGTTACACATATTTGTAGTATAGTACAGTAGTACATTTTTACTGATAGTTTTATAGTTTATAGTTTTATTTTTGCACAATTAAAACACACAAAAGACAAAGATGGCAAAACTCCACCAAAACAAATGTCATCACTCTAGCTTGTTTCTGATTGGAGGAATGATGGTGTTACAACTGTAACAAAAATGACCAACTTTCATTCCTGAAAATCCGATTTTTATTGAAGCAGTCACAGTGAAACGATCCTACTCCTCCTGTTCCAGACAGAGAGTCCTACTGAGCATGTGCAAACTAAGTGTCATCACTCTAGCTTGTTTCTGATTGGAGGAATGATGGTGTTACAACTGTCCCCAGTCTCCCCTACACTTTGCTGATAATGCCTCTGTAATATTTTTACTTAGACAATAACAGGTCTATTTCTTTCTTTCTTTCTTCTTCTTTTTTTTTAAAAGTATTTTTAATAAGTATTAATTGAGTAAGTTCAGTAATTCCTCCACCAGTGGTTGATTTTATGAACATTTTAAGAATTGTTGACTTCTTAGCCAAATATTGCGGGTTTTAAACTGGTCTGACTGGTAGAAAACATCGCCTGTGTGTTGTTATAAACAGACAAACACGGGTTTAATCCGTCTGTGTTCACAGCTGCTGCGGCTCTGCTCTCGTGAACGGAGCTTCAGACAAAATCAAGATGGCGGACCTGTCAGGGACTCATCGGGAACAGTCTCCCTCCGCCGGTTCAGACTCGATCTGGGACATAATAAACTTTAATCCTGACTTGATAACAGGTGAGACGTGTCCTCGGGTCTCCTCCTGTCTGAGTGCTTCATTCCTGTCCGATCATCCAGTTTTAATCCCGCAATTGGTTGACAGAGCCGCGCGCGCTCACGGTTCCTCTTCTGCAGACAGCCTCAATCGAGCGAAGAAATCAGGATTCATCGCCGCTTCAAAGGGACTGTACAGTTACAGTAAAGATGAATTATTTACGCAGCCTAATGCTCATTAATGGTGACATATAGTTAATTTAAGCACATGTGACATTCACTGAACATGACATAGCTGCCTGTGTGTCGTTTTCTGTTGGAATACTTTAAATTCATCTCATTTAATCTCCATTTGAAGCAAAATAATATATAAAAACAGAATTCAAACATGGGAGATTATTCTATTTTTTATTCTATTTAGGGTTTTTTGCCATTAGTTTTTATGTGGTTAATTAAGTCCATTTTTTTCTTTGATTGCTTTGTTTTTAATAGAATAGAATAGAGTTTGTGTTTTTGCTATATTCTTCCTCTTGTTTTGCTTCTTACTATTATTACTATAGTTCACAGCTATATCTTCAATTCAATTCAGTTCAAAGGGACTTATTTGACATAGGAAACAGACATTTCAGCCTACATCATAAATATATGTCATAAATATATGTAGGCTAATAAGTAAACGTAAGATAAAAAGTAGAAAAATGTAAAATAAAGTACTCCACTCCACTTATTTTCTCTTTGTGTTACTGTTTTATGGTGTTTTATTCAGACTAAATTGATTTTTTTTAAACTGTTTTTTTTATTTTTTTTATTGACATTTAAATGAGATCATCTGTTATTTTTGCATCTTATTCATTTCTCTGTGTGGTTATTTTGAAATGGAAAAGTATTTCTCTTTCAGCACTCGGACGGAGCGCATGGCGCACTAGTTTGACCCTGTAAACTTGCCGTAGTTTCACATGACTTTTCCTGCGTGTGACTGACCTGCATTCCTCCAGTGTGTCTGCAGCCTGTCAGACTGGAGGAAACAAACAGAGATTAAAACATCGCGCTGTGATATTTATGATTTATAAAAAGAGACTCCGTGTTTTTAGGATGTGTCCCTGCTGCGGCGTGTTGGAGGACTTTTGACGCATCTGTCTCCGAGTCTCAGCTGAACTCTTCAGTTCTTCTTTCTGTCGTCAGTGTGTCTGCTTGAATTAATCCGCGGACAGAAGAGAGAAGAGAACTGATGACTGACGGACACTCTGCTGTCTGTGGACCTCATGTCGGTGATGGCTGAACTTCTGCCGCCAGACTCCAGGAGGTGAGACCCAGATCTGATCTGTCCTTAATCGATCATTAGTAAAAATGAATCATACTAATAGGCTACTGTATTTTTTTAATGTTGCATTCACCAAACAATACCAAAAGCAGCAACATGCTGCACGTTCTCTGACAGCATCGTAGGAGAACCATTCTTGGTTCCTGTTAAAAGCTTTTATAAAACTCAGAAAGCAGAACCATCTGTGAAAGGTTTCACCTAGAACCCTTTTATGGTGCAGTGGTTCCACATAGTATCCACTCTGGGGGTTCTTTCTAGAGCCTCTAGCATCCAACCAGGGGGTTCTACCAGGGGGTTCTACTAAGAATTGCCAAGGGGTTTAGCTGGAACATAACCAGGGGGTTCTATTGAGAACCTTTATATATTCCAAGGGTTTTAGCTAGAACCCAGACAGGGGGTTCTACCAAGAACCTTCCAACCTTCCAAGGGTTTGAGCTGGGTTCTAGCTAAAACCCTTGGACTATAAAAAGGTTCTCGGCCTGGGGGGTTCTACTAAGAGCCTTTTCATATTTCATAGGCTTTATCTAGAACCAGAGAACCCTTTTATATTATGATACAAAGAATCCTTGATGAAAGAACTCTTCCTTTTGAAAAAGGTTCTTTGGATAAAAAGAGTTCTTAACAGAAACCTTAGTCCTACAAAGAACCCTCGACAAACCCTCTCTTCCAAAAAGGGTTCTTCAGAAGCAAATTGTTCTGGAACCCTTTTGGAACCCTTATTTCTAAGAGTGCAGCCTATGAAACATATGAAGGTTCTAGATATTAAACATATTTCAGACCTTTATTTGATGGCAAATTGATTAAATTTTACATGATCGATCAGATTCTTAACACAACAAAACAAAACAAAACAGTTGAGGACGTCAACCTGAGTTCCGGGAAACACTGATCAATATTTTCTGACATTTTAAAGACCAAACAACTAATCGATCAATGGAGAAAATAATCCACAGATTAATCAACAATGAAAATGAAAATTAGTTGCAGTTGCAGTTGACGGTGATTTAAATGAAGGAGCTGCAAACTTTAAAGCAGGAATTTGGAAAATACTGTCCTGAGATTGTGAAAGTTTACAGAATTAATGTGCAAAAATGTGCATTCAAGCAAAAAAAAGTCAAACATTATCTGGTTCCAGCTTCTTAAATGTGAGGATTTCCTTCTTTATTTAGTCATTTATGACACTTAGTGAAGACTCTTTGTGTTTTGGACTAATGGATTAATCGATAATGAAAATAATTGTTAGGTGCTGCTCACTCTGAAGTTGTCAATAACATCTTTTTGGCTAAATGAGGAATTTAGACATGTCTGTCTGTGTGTGTTTATGTTGCAGGTGCACTTATTTCTTCCTGTACGATGGGTCAAAGGTCAAAGGAGAGGGCGACCCGACGAGAGAGGGGATCTGCTACTTTTACCCTGAAGAGGTCTGACGCTCACAAACTGCAGCATGTTACAAGTTTGATTATATTATATTTAATTATGTTTATACATCAGGTTGTCAGGATGCTGAACTCTCTCCCCTTGTCTTCCAAAAAGTCACTGAGTAAATATTTAAATGCATTTTTCTCAGTGCTTCTGTAGTATTTAATATTTACTCTTGCATTTTACCTCTTGTTGTCATAGTTTTAGTACCTTTAGTACTTTAGAGGCTGAGAGAAACAGCACATGTGACAGAATTGACTTTGAGTTTGGTTTTATTTGTGCGTGTTTGTGTCAGACCTCTTTAGACAGACAGGAGCTGATCTGTGGTCAGCTGGCCGGAGTCGGTCGCTGCGTCTCTGAACTGTCCTTCTCTCCTGTTCGTATACTGAGGCTGAGGCGCAACAAGTTCGCCATCCGCATGAAAGACGACTTCTTCTGGGTGAGTCGGAGCACAGCTGGTCAACATGTCGCTGACTGTATTTTTTCCTGACAGTTATTTTGGTTGTATTTATGAATATATAAGTTTGTTTTGTCTCTCAGGCTCTGGGCTGCTCAGTGGACGTCCCCACCATCAGTGTCTGTGAGCTCCTCGATCAGCTGATTAACCTCTTCTGTTTCTACAACGGCTCCGTCAGACAGAGCTACCAGGTGAGTCTGCAGCTGTCCAGTAGTCTTATACAGTAGTAGTGTTGTGTCTTTAAGGGACAGTTCACCCCAAAGTCAAAAATACGTTTGAAAAACTCTGGCCAAGTTGCACTATACACGGTACTTAGATCATCTGATGAAGGTCTGAGAACCAAAACGTTGTGTATCTTTACTTGCATCGCAACATGCATCACACTTTGTTAGAAAAGCTGCCCTGAAGTCAGGCTGCAACAAAAAAGGGACTGAGTGAAGATTTTATTGAAATTAAAGTCTTGTAGTTGTTTGGGTGAGTCAGGTTACACAGCATCAGTGTTTCCAGATGTACTATAATTACTGTACCATATGTGATCAATAATCCCAAAAAAGGCCAATTGTACAATAATCTTTCCATAAACCTGCAACGAGACTGTGTATGAGAGCAACCAGTCACATCAGCACCACACTGATCATGCAGCTGATGGAGCAGTGACACAGTCTGGGGCTTTTATTTTGACGGGGGAGAGCAGGAGGAGTGATTGTGTGATGAGCTGCGATTGATTCTGTGTGAAACGGTAAACTGTTTCTGACTTGTTCAGATGACGGAGCCTCGCTGTAATACGGGGCACATGGGACAGTTTTGCCATTCGGTGTAGCATCCCGACCCCTTCCCAGGTTGTTTCTGTATGTGCGATAATTTTTGTTAAAATACAGTGATGTTAAAGTTGCACAGGGTCAACTTTCTGTAGAATTAATGTGTAAAGGTGCTGGTGAGCAGGTGATTCGGTTCAGTTTTTGTAATTTTAGGGGGAATTTATTCTAACTTTTAGTTGCATCTTGTCATTTGAGCTTTCTTTTTGTTCTGTTTTTGTAGCTGAACAGTCAGGAAACGTTGGCAGCTCGCTGGGCTCAGTACCTCTCACACCTGCAGTCAGGATCCTCTGAGCTTCATCACATCTTCAGCTGCCTGAAGACCATCGACTCCACAAACGTACGTACAACATGTGGTGAACGGTTCATCTGTTCCACCTGGAGCAGCTTCTCTAATGCTGCTGCACAGACAGACAGGATGTGAGCGTGTCACAATGTCCTGTGATGTTGTGAAAGACAAACACTCAACAGGGAAGTTTCTGCACATTTATTGTAGCTGGAGAATAAATCTTAAATGTGCACGAGCTGCCAACCAGACCGCAGTAAATCCTGGATAATTCTGTCCTCATACTGGGAGCTGCCAGCTCAGTCACATGACCCAGTACATAACATGCTAAAAACATGAAATTCAAACATGAACACAAGTGTCTTTGTGTAACATTTGAACGGATAAAGATATGGTCTTATAAACTGTAGATTTCTCACTGCTCAGTTTATGTGAAGTTCTGTAATTCTTCTGATCTTCAGGTTGACCCACTTCTGCTGCTCAAAGCTGCCCTCATCCTGCAGGCGTGTCAGCGCTGCCCTCTGGTGTTAGCAGGCTGTATTCTCTTCAGAGGACGGTGAGCAGCACACACGTTGACGACATTCAGGGGCCAGAATTACAAAACTTTTTAATCTGGATCATAGCTATTTTGCTCTCCTGGAAAAAAATGATCTTGTAGGTTTTGTCCTGGTTTTTTTTCTAGTTTTCTAGAGTCTAGTTTTGCGGCGTTTGGATCGGCACATTACTATTATTACTGATTAAATGTCTCGCTGAGTAAAAAAAAACACAGAGCCCGAACTGTTCTGTCACCATACTACTGTTTTTATCGGTCAGAAGAACCTCATTAAAATCATGTCAGGGTTTCCAGCACAGTGAGGAACGCTGCGTCATTTTGTGATATTATCAAACACGATGCAGGTGAGAATTATTTTGCTTTTTTGGAGGATGAAATGTGAAATTTTTGTTTTTGTGCCTCCCCGTTCTTACACGACAGCTTGAGTTTTCTGGTGTTCTGATTGAAAATATTGGTTTATTGGTCAGTTGTTTAATTTTAATTTAATGGATATAGTTTTGACTGCGGCTGTCAGCTCTTTCCTTAAACTGATCATTGGTAAAATTATCAATCAGTTATCGGATTAATCATGTTTATAAAATCTTAAACATTCTGCATTTACCAACAACACAAGTTTTATTTCCACAGCAACATGTTGCACGTTCTCTGACGGCATCATAGGAGAACTGTTTTTGGTTCCAGTTAGTTCACTTGGAACCCTTTCAGAGAGATCTATCTAGAACCCAACATAAAGAGTTACACCCAGAACCATCTGTGAAAGGTATCACAGAGAAACCCCTGTGAGAAGTTCTACAGAGAACCTCCAACAAGAATCCACCCAGGGGGGTTCTACCAGGACTCATTTTAATATGCCAAGGGTTTTAGCTAGAACCCAGCCAGAGGGTTCTACAAAGAACCCTTAATTTCTTGGATAAAAAGGTTTCTTAGCAGAAACCTTAGTCTTACAAAGAACCCTTGACAAACCCTTTCTCTCAAAAATGGGTTCTTCAGAAGCAAATTGTTTTGGAACCTTTTGGAACCGTTATTTCTAAGAGTGTAACCTATGAAACATATAAAGGTTCTACATATTAAACACATGTAAGATAACATGCAGAGTGCACTCATAAAAATAATAAAATATATTTCAGATGTTTATCTGATAGCAGATTGATTCAGTTTTACATGATCGATCAAATTCTTAACGGCCGATTAGTCAGTTATCAATTAATTATCACCCCTGCTTTAATATGCAAGAAATGAATAAAATAATTAAATACATCCTCCTTCACGTGTCTCTACATCCACCTCTCCAGAGGGATCAGGATCATCCTGATTTTTAGCATTAAAACTAATCTGCGCCTCAGAGTTTTGAAATCTGAGATTTTAATCCTGTCTGGATGATTCTGATCTGGATGAAAAGTTTTGAAAATACTGACCCCAGCTGTCTGTCAGAGGGACAGTTCCTGTAACTTTTCTGCCTGTTTTCCTCCTCAGGGTCGTGAGCACGCAGATGTTTCCGGAGCTCACCATGAAGGTGATGGTTCACGAGAGCGAAACGTACACAAAGGTAGGACGTGATGCCGTCTGTCCTAAAGCACTGATCACTGATCACTGACATGATATGTGATCTTGGAATTCTAATACATTAAAACTGAATTTTAGATATTTGTAATTCAGTTTGAATGTAAGTGGATGGTCACAGTTGACTGGTTGTATTTAAGTTACAGATTATCTACCAACTTTTCCAAAAGTAGAAAGTTAATTGTTGATATCAGGAATTAATTAATTATAAATATCTTCAATCAGAAATGCTATCAGTCAGAATGACGTGATGGATATGCTGACTTGTAATTCTAAATAAGGCTGCGACTAATGATTATTTTCATCATCAATTAATCTGTTGATTATTTTCTCAGTTAATTGATTGGTGGTTTGGTCTGTAACATGTCAAAGTATGGAGGAAAAATGTTTGATCTGTGTTTTCCAAACCTCAAGACGACGTCTTCAAATGTCTTGATTTGTCCAGAGCTCTGTTCACTGTCAGAGAGGAGCAAAGAAACCAGAAAATATTCACATTTAAGGAGCTAAAATCAGAGAATTTGGATATTTTTTCTTTTAAAAAATGACTCAAAATTTATATTATCAAAATAGTTGGTGATTAATTTAGTAGTCGATCAATAATCAATTAATTGTTGCAGCTCTAATTCTAACCAGTCAAAAAGCAAGTGTTGATGTATACAAATGCTGTTACCGCCACTAATAAAATGTTAAAAGTGTTGACGTTGTTTATAGCACCAGGGTAACTGCTCCCTCTGTTTTATGCTAAGCTAAGCTAAGCTAACTGACTACTGGTTCCAGATACAAATTCACAATGCAGACATGAGAGTGGCGTCTATTCCTTTATTAGAGACAAATGGAAAGTCAGAGTTTTAATCCTGATTTAGGTCCAGCAGGGGACAAATGGACCGAGTACGTCCAGTCCATTCAGCAGTGCTGTCAGCTCCACCACTGTGTTCCTCACCCTGTCTGAACTTCAGTACCTGCAGTCCGTCCCCATGGACAAAGACTTCAGGTAACATCTTCTACTACTGACTGACCTGGTTTACACAAGATATTTAACTTGCACAAGCTTCTTAAAGGGATAGTTCAGGGTTTTTTTGAAGTGTGGTTGTATGAGGTACATCGACATGGTGCAGGAAGCTGAACGAAGACCTGCTGTGGACGGGGCAGCAACACGTTTAGACACCTAAAAAAAATCAATATCAGTTTAAGTGTACGCTATATTTAGAATATTTTCTAGATGACAAACAACATAAGACGTAAAAAGACGTAACAAGACAAATGATTTAAGAAGACGTAAGAACGAAAAAGACAAAAAAAAAACAACATAAGAGGAAAAACAATGGAACAAGACGAAAAATGACGTCAAAGATGTAACAAGAGAACAAAAACATAAAAGACGTAACAAACGAGAACAGACAGAGGGAGACTGTGGTGAAGAAAAGCTGAGGTTCAGTTCACTTTGAACAGAAACAGTCAGTAGAATTGTCCGGACGACTTTTTACTTTTATACTTTGAGAACATTTAAGAGCCTGAACTTTTTCACTTTTACTGCGGTAAAGAAGTTTAATCAGTACTTCTACTTTTACCAGTCTTTGTTTTTTCACACATGTATCTGTACTCCTGCTGCAGTAAAGAATTTGTGGACTTCTGACTGACAAAGTACCTCATACAACCACGCTTGAAAAAAGCCAAACTGTCCCTTTAAAGCAGGACATTTATGTTGTGAGTGTCTCAAACCGTTTCCTCTCTCCTCCAGCTCTCACTCCACTCCTCACAAAGACACTCCTACAGGGAAGACCCGTCTGTCGCGGACGTTGTCTGACATGCCGTCCACTGAGTCGGATCAGTCTGATCCGGGTTCCTGTCAGTCTCCTCAGAACGCGTCCTCCAGTCCTCACCTGTCCGGCGTGTTCAGTCCGGGTCCCTCGCAGAGCACCGAGCCCCCGACTCCGTCCCTCCACCCTCCTGTCACCAACGGACGACATGAAACAGAGGAGGAGGTGCTGGACGAGTCCTATTATCACAGTTTCCATAGCAACGGAGGAGGAGACAGTCAGATGTATCATGAAGGAGACTCCTCGGTGTTTGAAGACGACTCCCATCTAAACGGAGGCGGAGGAGACGCGGCCTGTGGGACGGCGTTTGACTTTGGAGGGGCGGAGTCTGGGAACGACGGATCACATGACAGCAGAGGTGGCTGTGGGAGCGCCGGAGGTCACAGGGTCACAGATACACAACACCTTCCTCCTCCTCCTCCTCCTGGTGCGTTTGACAGCCCGGAGGAGTCTCCTCTGATCCCCATGTCTCTGTACCTGCACCGGGTCAAAGGTCTCGTCCTCGCTCTGCTGGTGGAGCCGCACTTCCTGAGCGACACGGCGTCCATGGAGGAAGTGGTGAGAAACAACATAACTGAGATTTAGATCATAGAGTGTCATAAAAAAAAAGAATTTATATAAATTAAAAATGTGGAAAATATAAAAGAGAAACAAATAAGACAATAAATCAGTGTGGAAGTCTGTTAAAACAAATAACAAAATATATAAGAATAATTATAAGCATTTTCAATAATTTTCACATTAATTTGTTCATATATTCCTAAAAAAAAAGCTTATAAATTACTGTACCTGTGTATTAAATATATATATATATATATATATATATATTTTTTTTTTTTACATGTTATTAATTTTTTATCCCATTCTTTCCTTCTTTACCTCCAACTGAGGTATTATTTTTTTTGCAATAAATAAATACATAGGTCTATATTTTTATATATAAAGAAATGAATGTGAAATTAAATTAATCATTTATTTCCCTGTATATCATAGATATTTATTCCATTATTATTAAATAAATGTTAAAATAAATTAAAATACTTTTTAAATAATTTGTTATGGAAGCCTATTGGTGCCACATCAGAAAAATAAAAACAAAGCAGTATCACATTATAATGAAAAGTTTATTGTTATATCGTGATAACTTCATAATGTTAAAATGTGACGTTATGACAGTATAAGTTATAATGTTAAAACATAAATGTGATCTTGTTATAATGTGATTTACAATAATCTGCCATATCTGTTCTTAATATTTATTTATTTATCCCTTTATTGATTTCTCTTTATATTTTGACAGCTACTACAGATTTAGTCATCATGACAGCTGATGTAAATCATGACAGTGTTTCACTCAGTATAATCACTAACGTGGACTGATCCATCTTTAACATGTGATTTGTGTCCAGTATCACAGCAGCCTGGCGTCACTCAACGGACTGGAGGCCCATTTGAGGACCATCTCTCCGGGGCCCCCCGGTGCTCCGGGCCCCTACATGTTTGCCCATTTTGACTGCATTCAGAGCACGCTGACGAGTGAGACTCCCAGAATCCTCCTCTCACAGACTGTTTCTCCTCCTCACGCTCGCTCTGACTCTGTGTGTGTTCACTCTGCAGCTTGTTTCTGATCTGTGATTCTGTCTTTTCCGGTTTTCACTCTTCTTCTGTCGTGAGTATAAACTCTTCTGCCCTCCGTCTCTACCTGAGGGGGGGGTTGTTGGTTTATATTTGTCTTTGCATGAGCTAACGGCTAATTAGTGTGACTGTGATCAGCCTCCCTTTGTGCGGCGTGT
>JAJHUR010138856.1:1154-26361 GCA_027495735.1 Lutjanus campechanus
TGTGAAAGGAAATGTTAACGCCTGGATGGAACATTTAGCTCAGCATCAGCTATCTAACATTAGCTTGCTCCTGTAGCTAGGGGAGGTAAACTTGATTAGATTGGTGTTTGCTGAATATTTTGAAAAGATAAGTGTCTGTTTGCTTGCCACACTAGTTCACACAGAGTGCTGGCTGCCGCCATGACTGTAAAATAATTTCATCTTCCCTGGCTTTGCACGGAGGAATGACGGCAGGGTCTTGGTCTCCTCCCTGCTCTTTCATTAGCTTGTATCTGCGGGGTGTCTCCCATTTTTCTATAACTCACTCTGTACTGAGCGATTTTGCCAGGCTGACTGATATCAGGTGATTCGGTTGTGAGCTCTCCCACTTGTCTGTCGGCGCATGGAGAGCTCCCTTTTTTCGCTGTTCTGCTCTTTGCTGGACAGATAACGTGTGTAACTTTAGTCTGTGCTTTTCACAGCAGTAAGTTTTATTTCTCCCCAGCCTTTATCCCCTCATGGAGAATGTTAAATATTCTACTGTGGTGTGTGACTGAGGCTCATATAGCGCAGCGGTTGGGCATAATTTCATACTGCAATGCAATTTAAAGTGATTATATACTAAACAACTAATCCTTGCTGATACTATATGCTAATAAAGGAGTGATGATAATGCAGTGCATGCTTTAGACCTATGCAGTATTCTAAGCAGACTGGATGACATGCAGAAGGTGAAATAAGGCTCACTGCAACCATTTGAGACTTGAAAAAATGACTTTTCAGAAATCCATAAACTGAAAGGAAAAACAAGCTGCAAATCTGAATGTGAATTATCCTAGACTTATCCTAGACAGAATGCCCCCTTTTTTCTTGATCACTGAATAATAAAAAAAAAAGTTGTACACATAAAACTTTGACTACTTTAGAGGTATGTCCGTGGTCAATTGACTGGCCTGCAGCAATGGGTCATGAAGGCAAATGTTAGTTTCACAAACCCCAGCCCACAATCTTTTCCTCTGCATATTGTGGCCTTGTAAAGCTCAGTGAGACTTTGCTTGTGTTAAGAGGAGCATTGACAATGGCCGCAGAGCAAAATCTATTTGCAGGCGAGTGGATTAGCCTTTCAGAGCCATAAATCAAATATAATGCCCAAGTCTAATTCAAAATTAGGTGCCCCTTGTTGTTTTCATTTTCTAAACCACGAACCATAATTTGCTAATTGGTCCGTCTTGCTGCTACCCCAATTCTCGGTGGATGTGGTCCACACTAATAAAACTGAACTTGATTAAACTTGAAATTGATTAACACAGGGCTCTGTGAGGCTATATCACAACGTTAAGATAGGTGGTGAAGTTTCCACCTTATTTACACTGAAAAGAATAGAGGCCATCTTGACACCATACTCCATTATCGAAAATCCACCAGCCACTGATGAATTGTTCTCATTTTTGGTTCTGGATCTGTAAGAACTGATATGATAAAGGGTAAAAAAGTGCCTGGGATGATGTATTCCTGCTATTTGGCTTTTGGGCATGAGGTGGAAACATCACAAATTTTCTAGAAGAGGGATTAGATGCTATACAAGAAATATGAATTACTGCTCCCTGTGGGCAATGAATAAAATGGCTGTAATATGTAATATACTGTGTTGTATGGCTTGCTTGTAGTCTCATTTGCAGACAGAGCCATTACGACTTCAACTGTCAACATAAGCTGCTGCTGGATGCTATTTTGACAAACATGGGCGCAGGCGCTCCCACTCAGCCGTCTTTGTGTGTTGCAGCATAGACGGGAAAAGTATTCACACCAATGTGAATATACAGCCTCCAGTTAAATCCTCCTCCGGACGACAGAGCCACACTGAAAGACTTCATGTAAATCTCCTCGTTGTCATTTGAATGAAATGAAAAGGGGGAATAAAAGACAGCTCTGACTGACAGACTGAGAGAGGCGGAGAGGAAGCAGGAGGACAGGAAACAAGACCCTTGCCGTGGGGAAACAGGAGAGGAGTGAAGGCAGGGTGAGGGCAGGAGGAGAGGTGAGAGCAAGATAAAAACAGGCGCTGGAGAGGGTTAGAAAGGAGGAAATGAAAGGCGCAGGAAGGAGAAAAGATGGGAAAACTAGAGAGGAGAAGCAAGGAGAGAAGAGGAGAGGAGAGGAGAAAATGTGGGAAGACGAAAGCAGAGAACTGGATTTGGTAAACGAGGAGAAGAGATGAAAAGGGAGGTAAGGAGAGGAGAGAGGAGAAGGGACTGAGAAAAGCTCCCAGATGTTTCTCAATGCAGCTAATCTGCATCCTAATAAGTGAGCAGGAAACTAATCAACTCATACAGTTCTGCCTGTCAGTCTCTCTCTTCATCTCTTTCCCACAAACACACACACACACACACACACACACACACACACACACACACACACACACACACACACACACACACACACACACACACACACACACTTGGAGATGCTCATGCAGAGATACCCCCTCCCTCTCTCCTCTCCATCGCCCATCACTTTATCCTTCTTTCTAATTTTGGACTTTATGATTTCTCCCATTTCCTCCTTCCTCAGCAGTAATCACCCATCCATCTGTCCACCCTGCAAACACTTTGTGCTTTATTGTCTCTTGCAGCTTAAAGCGGAACCACTTTGCTTTGTTTAAGATTTACTCGTCATGCATATTCTTATACTGTATATTCCTCGAAAATCCAAGATAATATGTGAATAACTCTCTTCAACGATCGGGTCCTAAATCTGCCCAAAACCTGATTTGCAAGAAACAATTTCTAAAAGAGACAATTGGTTGACCCGCACAAACCATAATGGAGAGTGAACACCAACAGCGGCAGCATGATTAATGATTAATTAATGAGCTTCTGTGTAGAAAAAAAAAAATTGCAATTAAGGTAACTTTTTCTGTAAATTACAGTTAACACTCCGTCTAGCTTAAAAAAAAACGGATGGGATGATAATGAAGCAACATGACAACAGCTGACAGGACCCACTTCAGCATTAGACATATTGACAGACCCGACACCTGCAGCAGTACAGCAGGACCCAACACGATCTGATAAAATCTTATCATTGTTTTCTTTTTATTTGCACTTGGCCTGGCTCAGGTCGTGGGATAGGTCTTGGTTGGCTACTGTCAGAGTCACATGCTTGTCATTCTCCTTGACTGATTGGTTGCCAAAAGGCAGGTCTAATCTGCCAGAGACAGACGCTTATGAGGAGAAAGGAAATACAAACGTAAGAAAGCTGGTTGGCTGCAGGACGTGAGCTTGATGCTCAATATGCTAAATAATAATCATCCGTTAAGTATTTTGGTTTGTTTTCTGCCTGCGTTTATATGTTATCTTAACTGAACTAAAAGAAATATCAAGCTTTAAAAAGTCATACTCTTGGAGATGCAACAGAAGACCTTGCTCCCAGCACCAAGCTTGAGTAAAGCGAGCCGTGGCCTTTAAGTAGCTGGAAAAGCTGTGAGGCATGGCACTAATTAATTCCTATAGATGTACTAACAAATCATTTCTCCTTTACTACCAGTGCCGTGACACCATAAAATAAGTGGACCTGTGTAGACCTCTTCTTAAACTTGTAGATGTGTTTTCTTAAGTCGTTTGTATTCACCATTATTAATCTGGTAGTGTTAAACAGTAGTTGCAGAACCCTTCAAGAAGTAAAGGTGCAAAGTTACATGAAAATTACAGTTCAAAATGTCCCTCGGTTTTGGGGGTCACACATTGCTAATCTTTTCATACGAGAAAATGAAGAAATGCAAAACACAGAATTTACTATAATTAATTAATGTACATCGTAAGATTTACAAATTAGGACTATACAGAAAGTACAGCTGAGGCTGATGGGAATGTCATAAGTTTTGCAGGTATTTGGTCAGGAACCAAGTAATGGACAAAATTAAATTTGGACTAGATGGTGGTGAAAGGAAGATGGAAAGGTCAGGGGATCAAAATTATTATATTACTTTCTCCGAGACTCCAATAGACATTTCAATAAAAAGCAAAAAATGTCAATCTCATGGTGGTCTGAGAGTAAAAGCCAGGGGCTCATCAAAGTCATTATTCCTCTACGGACTGCTTGGATATCAAATATATCAAATGTCATGGCAATCCATGCCTTAGCCTAGTTGTAGAGATATTACACTGTCAACCATAAGCACAAACCTCATGGTGGCGCTGCAGGTAAAATCCAGGGATCATCAATAGGATTCATCCTCTGGAGGCTGTGAATATTTGGAAAAAATGCATAGCCATCTATCACAGAGGTATTGAGATACTTCAGTCTGGGCCAATCAAACCCAATTAAGATAATCTAATCTGCTACATTAAATTAGCAACTTTAAGTGAATGTCAGTGTCAGCACGTCTGACCCGGTGGGAACTTTGCTATAACACTCGTACTGGTCAAGAAAAACTCACAAAACTTTAAACTGAAACTGGACTGCAACACTAAATAACATTCAACCAACCACTTTGAGCAGAACCTTTCTTGAAGGAGTGTCAAAACAAAATGACAAACTGGCCTGATGTGCTTTTTTTTTCTCTCAGCTTTCAAGGATATATATATATTTTTCTACAGAATGGCATCCTAGCTGCCAAGTCCTCCAGCCTGCTCCTAAATAATATATGTTCCTATGACAACAGAGGTAAGGGTCGTGATGGAGCATGCTGGTGAGTGAACTATTGCATGTCGGGAGCACGGGAGGATAAGATGTCAGACCAGTACAGGTTCAGGTCATCTCAGTGTGAAAAGCCCAGCAAGAGTCCAGGCCTCTGGCAGGCAGAGAGGCAAGGCTGCTGTCTGAGGCAAAACTGTGATGGATTTAACCCGGGAAGTCCGTGTGCATCATGGGACCCTACCTCTCACTCACAAACTGCTCTCACATGCACGCGCACACACACACACACCAAGCCCCGACAAAAAGTCAATCCTTCAGCGGGTGTTGTTCAATAATGCTCATGGGAGGGTTGAGGGATGTCATCTTGAGAAAATAGGATTCCATCTTACAGAACGGGGGACGAGATGAGGCTGTCTACAAAAACACATCACAGGCTGACATAATGTGTCAAGTCTGAATATGAGGTTCATACACACACAGTCTCACTTATTATAGTGTAACGCTATCAGCTGTGCTATCAGAGACGCTTGAAAAGAACGGTAAATAAACAATTTACCCTCAGGGGGGGTTTAACGGGAGGTGCGAGGCTATTAAGCCGCATTTGAGCTCACGTTCACGGGGGAGAGGAATGACATGTCGACAGGGTGTAACACTTGACAGATACATTTTTATTTCGGTTGCTTGTTGTCTGCTCGCAAGTCTGTAGTCAGCTCGATGTAGAAAACGCGACACTGACTGAACATGTATGAAATATTCACAACCAAAAAATGTAATAACTGAAGTCAAATAAAGAGGAGAAGTAGAGGAACTGACAGTTTTTGCATCAACTGGGGAAAAACAGGCATTTTGGTGTGGGTGTATAAGTGTGTGTTTTGTTTGATGTGCTGCAGCGAGACAAGACATGGATAACGAAACGAACAGCAGTGTTTAGAGAGGCGGCATAAAAGGAATTCATGTTACAGCGGGAGGAAGAGTCAAGGTCACACAAAAACGTACCGCATGCAGGATAACTGGAAAATACAAGCCTCTTCCTTTTTGCAATAATTTTGTTTACTGACATATAAAATAATACTAACAATACTCATTTCTAATTTGTACCACAGTGCTTCTTGCTGATGAGCCCACTATGGAGAAGCTCTGATACACTAGCAAATTCAGTGGCCACCTACATAAAATACGAGAGGCTGTATTTGGAATATGGATCATGTGATCTTGGGATAAACAACTTGGGAAAAATTTTCATTGCTTTCATTAATATTGGAACTGTGATTTACAGGTATAAAATAGCTCCTATTATCATTATTATTAGAAATATCTTTGTCTATAAATTTAAGGGAAAATCTGCCCATTCCAGTCTGTGTTGATGTTATCAATTGAAGCTATACATTTTTCAGTATGTATTGTACTGACCAAGAAAACTGAGCCTTGCACCAGTGCCTACACATACCAGGATGCATTGCGGGCATGCTTGTGACTCCCACACTCACGTTGCCATTTTATCACCGCCCTGGCCTATACCTATTAGTTTGTTGGCCAAAACATAGTGTTAAGTGACAAAAATACCTATCTAGCATGCCTTTTGGTTGCCCAGAGGTGGAGACTAGGTATTCAAGGGGAAACAGCCTGTAGCTTTTCATGCATCTAGTTACAGTCACTGAATGCAGAAAGGGCAACAGATTTTGCAGCAACTGTTTCTTTTGTTTTCTTAGTCAGTATAGCACATGCTGAGGAATTTATTACTTCACTTGACGACATGTACCAGCAACATTGATTGGACATCCCCACATGAAAAGCAGCATCCTTCTCTTTAAAGACCCTGCATGCCTATCATACACCCGCACAGGTGACAAATTACCCTTTACTATTTTCATCAGGAATCCAGTGACCTCATATACACTGTAGTATAGCTCCGTCCACCTTCAACCTGAACAAAGGTCCAATCAGCTAATAACACAGAACACCTGGGATGGGAAAATAAAATTAAATAGTCATTCTTTCTCAACAAAAATATCACTGCCCACTCTTGATTACAGTGACATCATGCAGATGGGGGCTTTTGGAAAATGAAAACTGGACTCTCCCAATTTAAAAAACATAAATCTTTCAGCCCCAGAACGGAGGTGAGACAGTATGGACAACGGTATATGACTACAACAGTTGGATTATGTGGTCCACACAGACTTTAACTTGGAACCTGGAAACAACTGGCTCCTTCACAAAGCCAAGCATTTATAACAAATATCCCTAACCTATTGAGATGCAAGGCAGGACACAGGACAAAAAGTCTAACCTTGTCATGAAAGCATGGGCGCTCCTATACGAACTAATTTCAGGTGGGCTAAAAACTAGGACTGTACCAAATGTCTTTTTTTTTTTTACATTTAGTTATTGCCCTTAAAAAATAAAAAATATATACAATAAAAAAGAAGAAAATATTCAATTTGAATAAGGTGATTGATCATCTTAAATGAGTAAAGGGCTTGTGTCAGTTTTTTCCTCTGGCAAAACAGCACTGGCAGTGAGCTGGGGAGCCCTGGGATACAAGCGCTTGTGTGGTGAGAGAAAGAAAACACTGCATGTGGGTTTTGTTTCTTTGTTATTAGATTAACAAGCATGCTGTGGTTATGTAAAACAACAACTATGGACAAAGCAGGAGGAAATATCTCTTTTTCTACTTTTTTACCAAAGTTGACAACAACAATTACAACATTACCCTAACTTTACTGTAGCTTCACCGTCTCCACCACGACCTCTCTGCTCTGCTGAAAGGACAGAGAAACTAGTGTGACCATTAATGATAGCAAAATGCGGTAGATGACTATTATTTCTTTTATGGCTCTGTTATGATGGCTGATATATGATAAAGCAGCTTAATCTTCTTCTGCAACAGTGCAGAAACACCAGCTTTAAACGCAATGAATAGAAATGCAAAAACAAACAAAAAAAGCTACGCAGCATTTAAAAGGTGATTTGGAATTTGAATGTCAACGTTATGAATGAAGCTTCAAACTTTTCGGGACGGTGCTATTAAACAGTGCTGTAATCAATAAACCAAACAGAGGATGTTCTTGCGTCAATTTTGACAGCTCAGTGTGGCATAACTAATCCATGTCCAACTCTCCAGTCCTATCATTAAAAGTAGTGGAGCATCATCCATCAAAGTTGGCCTTGGCTCTGCCCCCTCCTATTTCAATACAAGGCTGCAGTGTGTCATTCAAGTGGCTGAGAGTGCAGTCAACTGTTCGCTGCTTCACATCAAAGACTTGCATTAGACCCCAAACCAAAGTATCTTGCCCTGTGACGGATTTCAGGTGCTCAATCTTGCTCTCATAAAGCGACTACTGCACATACACAAAGATGCACACAAATACAATCCTGGACGTACTGCTTACTAATGCTACTTAAATCCATGTGGAATATATACTGACCGATTGGGCAGTATGACCCTGAGATATTGTGAGTATTCTACTGCTACAAACTGTTTATTTGAGTGGAGCCTTGGACTGTCTTTCCTCTGCTGTTTTACAGTGCCAGGTCTGCATTATTGTGGAGGAACTGCAGAGCATCAGTACTATATGATGTATACCAGGCACTATGTATGTCAAATCTGTGTATATGTGTAATACTTGGCAAACAATACTGATTGTGATACATACTGTAAGTGCGTGTACTGTACTGGTGTGTACTCACAAGGGCAAGGTGATGATTTATGTGTGTGTTTCTTGTTTGTTTGTGTGATTCTGAAAGCAGACGAGCAGTTGTAGCCCCTCCCTTCCAAGAGAGACAAAACAACAACTGTTCGCCAACTGTGCTGGAACAGAAAGGGATGAGCAACGCTCCTTTTCCTACTAATGAGCAGAGCAGAGTGACAGATTAAACTGTGCAAAGGCCCACCCTAGAGTGAAACTATTTTTGCTTTCTTCAAATGTCACTAGGTACTAACGCTGTACCAACATTTTGACTTCAAAAGGGGGTGTCTTGATTTTTACTCAAATGCTGTTACAATAAAAAATAAAAGAAGTAAAATCTATTAACTGGGAGAGAAAAAAGGAGTGAGCCAAAAATACAAAAACTATTTCTGAGCATCGCGCACAGATATCGAAGCTACAGTTGCTTCTAGTCAGACATCATTTGTGAATACCAGGTTTAAAGTGTGCTGAAATACAGCATATTGCACAAACGGTGTGTGCTATGTCTTCAGAATTAGTGAACATCTAGTTGTCTCTATTGCATAGACAGAATAAAGGTTATTTTTTGGCATTTCTGACACCTTTATCAGGCAGTCAAACGTGGAAAGTGACAGGTTACATGGGGAGACACGGAGGGGGTTGACATGCAATAAAAGTGCCAGTGTGGATTCGAATCATACGGGATTTCATGGCTGCATGGTGTGCTCCACAGACATCTGTGTTTAGCAGTACAACAGTAAATGATAGTTATGCTCTTGTTTTATTTTAATTTTCTGTACTGAGGGAATCTAGTGTGAAGTTCCCAATGCAAGTAACACATTTTCAGCCAGAGGTTGGTTTCCAACCAAAAGGATGATTTTATCACTTTACAATAATGAGGAATACCAGGAACTATAAAAAAAAACAAATAATCTGGTGATAAATGAGACTCACTGTAAATAGAAACAAGGTTCACAGTATCTGCCTCTTAATTGCAACTTCTAGTACAATTTGTAGGAATACTACTGTGCCCTTTCCAACAAGTAAAACATGATCATTTTCAAGTTGTAGCCCATTATTCTGCTTCCACTCGTGTGTCATGGATGGAGAATGATTAATTGCACCAACGAGACCAAGAGTTGTGAAGCCTTGCTTGGCTGGAATTACAGTGCATCCTTAAAAGAACATACAAGCTTATAATGGAGAAGCAAAGAGAGAGAACTGAGATTTCAAAATCACCTTCTGGGAGAAGAGTGCATCTTCTACAGCAGTCTTGTGAGGACAGTGGTAATTTTTATTTAGGATGAAATGGAACAAAAACCTCAGATAATATCCCCTGTTTACCAACAACTGAGTAACCTGATGCTTAAAAATCCATAAAATACAGACAGATAATAGTCATGAGCATCTGGTTTCTATGTCTAGGGACAGAGCAGCTCATGTTCAATGATTCTAATTGGTCTAGGAGGGGCTGTTATCGTAAAAATGACAGCAATACACTAAATCATAAAATATTTACGTTGTATTTCTCTGTATGTGGTTTGGAGACGATTTCTTGGCTAAAAACAAAAGGAAACAAAAAGTGTGGCCCCTATAATAAAGTCGTTCGGGCATGTGGAGAGGAGAGACGGATGCAGCATATTGGGCAAATCTGTCACTTACCCATCACTTTAACGAAGTAGGCATCAGCTTCAAAATTGTTCTTCAAAGCGTGGATGATCAAGTCGTTTTTGCCCTCTGCCTGGCTCAGAACCAGCATGTCTAATATACCCTGCAAATGAAGACAGGCATATAGATAAGGGACAATGGGAGCATGGCGTGTGTGTCTTCTGATGTACATTTTTATCCCTTTAACATGCTGGGTGACTGATCCAGCATTATCTCATCATCTCCATTCTTCCCTCTGTCTCTTCTCCTCGCTACGTCTCTCTTTTTTTTCCTATTTATACATTCCATCTTAAGTGAATAAGAGAGTTGAATTTGAGACAGGCCACATTAGCAGTATTAATCAATTCTGATACGACATGCACATACAGTCAATTGCAATACAGCTACTATACTGTATGCATTCGCTCATTATGGGTCCTACTGGGAGAGTGTGCATGAATATGTGATCGACGCCTATGGAAACACAAAAAGGATTTTGTCAAAGTATGTGCAGCGCGTATAAGAAGAACTGTGTGTGTTCTGTAGTATGTCAGGGTGTCTCGTTTTTTCCTTCATTATTGTCACCAGGGATAGAAATCCAGGTGGAAATAAATGAAAAAGACTGAGTGTAAAAATAATAGCATGTATAGGGGGTGTAAGAAAACAGCAGCAGAGCAGCAACAAATAAAATTAATAATTGTGCTTTGTCGTGTAAATACAAAGCTGGAAACTATGGGGTAAAATAAGCTTGCACAAAAGCTACTATATGCTTTTTAAACGGCATTACTGATGATAAACACGCACTAAACTGAACACGACATTGTCCTGTCCTCAGTCCACTTCTGGAATATTATGTCTGAGCATGAGAGGAAAACAACCATAAACTTAAATCATTTTGTTGACGTCAGTGTTGAAAAAAGCTTTTCACATAATCCACTTTTCTGCATTAGAGAAATCAAATGTTCTTGTGAGCTCTGCGAGATTTATTCATGTTTTTTCTTCGGCATTTGGCATCACGTTCTTTAATATTGCAGAAATTCTCACAAAGTGATGTCAGTTTAGAGGCGTATCTATCTGATGCCAGTATGATTGTAGATATCAGTGCATTACTTGGATAGATAAGAGGAGGCATTGATGAGGGGAAAACGGTGGTGGAAATTTACGGGAGTGCGGAGAAATGGAAGGAGAAAGAATGTGAGAAAGGATGATACTGTATGCTGTCCTAAACAACACAAACTCAACACAAACTACTCACGTCCTCATAGATGTCAAAGAATGTTGCCATGACGGCATTCTGGATGGCTCCCAAATCTGATTGGTCCCAGTGGATGTGGAACATTCTTCCCACACTATGGCAACTGGGGCTGTTACATGGCACGTTCTCCAATAGAAAGGCCTGCTGACCACTGAGAGTCAGACAGAGAGAGAGAGAGAGACAGAGAAAAGGAGGGAAAATTCATATTATCATTTGCATTTTAGATGATGACAGAGAAGCATCCTGATCGACTAATCAGTCAGTTTAGCAGCTGAATCACCAATCATATTTGAGCATGGTCACATAGTAGTCAGGAAATTCACGCTCTGCTGACTTATTATATACTATTTCTGGTGCTGACCCTGGACCCTGTATAGACACAAGAATCTAAGCAGGACATTTCTCAATTAAGTCTGAGGCAGTGTTTTGGTTTTATACTGTAATGGTGAGTCTGAACCAGGGTTCTGACGCTTAGAATCGCTTGGGGCAATCACCTGAAACACAGAGCCAGACATAATAGCTGTTGTATATGTTACAATAAATTGTCCACAACCCTTTAATGTAAGTGTCTCTGACTGAACTTTAAGTAGTGACCTTGTGAAATTCACTTGGGCTTTTATAGCCAAATGACATTTGCTATATTTCACTGAAAACAGCTTTGATCCAGAAAATTTCCTTAAAGGACACGCAACCAAATGCAAAACACTTTTTTGGATTAAAGGTCGAGTGTGGAGGATTTAGTGGCATCTTACTAGTGGCAAGCTTGCTGACTGCAAACACCTTGCCTAACCTTCCCCCTCCAAGCTTGTGGGAGAACCTGCAGTGCCTGCAAAACTCACATAAGAAGTGGAAGGCTTTATCTAGAGCCAGTGTTTGGTTCGTCTGTTCTGGGTTCCCGTAGAAACATGATGGTTCAACATGGGAGACTCCATGGAGGTGGATGCACAAGTATTCTTATTTTCAACTGATTATACACTAATGAAAACATGTTATTGTTATATTATTTTCCAATTCAGTGTCATTCTGTCCCAATCAATTCACCAATTTACTCATCTCATGTAGCTCCAACAAAAGTGTTGCGAAAGTGTAGATATGAGATGAGTTTATTCCCTTAAACCTAATTAATTAAAGAAGCTTGACCTAGACCCCTCTATAACAAGTAATTATCATCCATCTCTTATCTATGATTCCTCAGCACAGCCATCGAACTGTTAATTATGTAAATTACATTTGTCAATCAGGGTTTGTGCCAAAGGCAGTAATGAAACAGCCCTTGTCAACCATTTATTATTTTTTATCTATTAAATTTTAGGGTGGATTTTCTGATTTCAAAATAAGAGCATTAGTGTTCAAGAGAACGTGAGCTGCCTCAGGCTGGATCCCTAAGCACACGTGATAGTAAAACATCCACAGGCACCGTTCTCTTGCTCTGTTGCACATATGTCTAACGCCCACTAAGGAAGAAATCGCTCTGCTAAACATATAGCAGAACACACAGTCTTGCATACACGCAATTTTAAAAAGACACACTAAATATCTACTACAGTTATTTTCCGCTATATTGGATTTACAGCAGACCTTGCCTTGCTGTGACCACGCCCTTTCTTTGGCTTCTTTTTGCAGATGGGTCAAGTGGCGAGTATTTTACCTGAGCTGAAATGAAACCCATCTACTCTGGGACTCAATCTCACTTTTTTCCTGCACCTCTCTAACTGTACTTTGTGTGCTCAGTCTTTGTCACCATCTCCTTTTGATTCTCAGGGGAGATTGAATCCCCTCTCTGTCTCTATCTATGTGTCTTTCTGTCTTTGGAGATGGCTCTCTGTACCTGTTCTTAGATCGCCGTGGGAGTGGAAACTAGGGGGGGAAAAAAAGCTCTGGTCTAAAAATAGACTAAACGTAAAAGCCGTCCCTCACGCAGGATTTTAGATGACTATTTTCTACCCCCCACTCTATCCCAGCGCAAGTGTCTAGGGAGTGAAGGTGAAGGCAGACCACAAGCTAAGAGCATGATGGGACAGCTGTCATCCAGGATGCTTTAAAAACTTGAAAGGCAGTGTTGGAAAAACATAAAATGTGCTTTTCTTGCAGCAAAATATTCACCCGTCAGAAATGTCAGAAAAGGAGGGTCATTAGGCAGAAAAAAAAGGAAAATATCGTGATGTATAGAGAGATCCTTGGTAAAATGTTGACTGATTGATTACTGTCATTAATATGATGCGGTCATCCATCCTGGAACTGTTGACTTTACTCAGGCACAATGCATATTTGTGGAGAATTTAAATTGAATCGATGTTAGGATACACAGCAAGGCAGACAGAGAGAGAAAGATAAATGTGTTTTCTTGTTTTAATGTGTCCCTACACTACAATGTGACAGCAATAGCTAATCTTATTATTGTGTCTTCCACAAAATGAGACAGAGACCAAAACAGAAAAATCCTGCATGAAAACAGCAAAAAAAAAAAAAACTGGGATGGAGATGTTACACAACAGCTGGCTTCAACCAAGCAATCCAAGTGGTCAAATTGGTACTTGAATTCTACTGAGTAATCCTCTCCAACGCTCTCAGCCTGGTGTTAGGAAAAAGGGTGGCTAAGTGAGCAAGCAATAACAGAGCCAGTTAACTAGCTTTGTTGTTATTGCATTGTATCATAGTAGTTTTTCATAAAGTATCTAATGGCTGCTATAATTGCTGTTTTTGTGGGCACAGTTCACTGGATTTTGGCAGTGCTGGATGGTTTGATTTGAGACCTTGTACTTCAATGCATCAGCTTTTGCGTGTGAGTTTTCACCAAAAACGTTTTTTATTCAAATTATGATGCATCTCAGTGGCAAAGCTGCAAGGAGCAGGCAAAGTTCAACTAAGCCTCTAAAATATATACACATTTTTGACTTGCTTGAAATGGAAAATAGTATGACTGACCAAAGCTGGATGTAAAACTTTGTAAATCTTTCTGTCTACCGGTACGCCATACCTGCCGCCTCTTGCCCAGCAGATGTATTTGTCACAGTGATCTAACCGGTGCACTACAGTACTACTTTTGTTGTTTTTATCTTTAAGGAATAGTTCACCTCAAAATCATAAATATGCATTTTTATTTTCATTGAACTAGTTGGCACTCAACTTGTGGTGCTCAAAGCACCAAAAGAAAAACAAAACATTTGAAAAACGCAGTGTGTCTTTCCAGAATTCATGGCCGTGAATAGTTTCATGTAGGAATTCTTTTCTTTCTACCGTTACTCAAAGGTATGACTGCACAGAAGGAATTGTGCATCTACTCATGGATAAGAGGCTTGTGCTTGTGACAGCCCAGGATGTAAAGGTTATTGGCCTCCTCCTTGGCTGCACTGTAATGTTAGTACACCACTGAACTAGATAGCATGGTGATGTGGTTAGAAGGTGTAGTTAGGCTGAAAGAAAATAGTTCCTACATGAAACTGCTCACAACAAAGTCTGTGGATTATCTTACTATCTAATTTTATTGTATTTGAGAGAAAGCAGACATCTCTATCGCCCAAATTCTGCAACTCAGATAGATAGCACTGGAGGTGAGAGGAAAAAGATGTATTTTTAATTTTAAACTCTTATAAATGTACATAAACAGATCAACTTAAAATAATAATTAAGCCTTAAATTATGTTTCCATTCTCTGGAAAACCGATTTAATAGCTGCACCCAACTCAGGAAAACAATTTTACTTTTTAAATTTTGTGGCAACATTTCAAATGCTGCCTTAAATTTTGTCTGACACTTAGCTGGAATCAGCAGCTGGCATTGCAATATAAGCAGTAAGTGCACTCTGCAGTATTGTGGTAATTGTAAAGGTGGGTAAGAGTTTCAAATGCTCATTTAGACGGTGAGGTCTGGATTCAGCTGCCAATATGACAAGCATCTGTATTTAAAACACTGCAAAGTACGGGAAAGAGCACGAATTTAATTAATTCCTAAAGCGGACACATAATGCTTCGGGCACACAGATTAAAATAGCGTCAATTCAGATGACAATTTTCTCTGCTGCTGTTTCAGGCTGTCTGCATCTTTATGTGTGGCTGGGAGGCGGTGAGGGGTGGGGCTCGGGGCTTGTGTTGGATTAACTGACTTTGGCTGTGATTATACGTATACTAGCTTGAGGTTTGGTTAAAGGTCAGTCTGTGCAATCCATCAATACTGCATACGCTTTAGACCCTTCCTCCCTTCTCATTAAACAGCACTGCACCCACAGAATATGACCACTTGTCACTAAGGACCTGCCACTGCAGCACCTATTGGTCAAGAAACATTGCTAATGGTGAGCAGTGATTGGCTCACCAACAGATAATCAGGCTTTCAGCTGCAGGAAATTGTTAACATTTTTTAGGGACAGCATATGTGTGTGTGTGTGTACATACAGAAAGAATTGTAGCTATTTCAAAGTTTCAGGCTGAACTTTAGGAGGCATTTGATTGTTATTCATCAATGTGTGTGTGTCCTTTCTGAGATTTTTGTACTTCAAAAGAAGCTCTCTCCAACACTGCAGGGGTGGTGATGGTGGAGATGAACTCAAGGTCATGAGGTGGATCATACACACAAGCACACACGTATGCACAACACACACAAGCACACACAGGCACACACCTACAGTATAGAGAAAACAAAAACAAGTTACCTCCTTGCATCTTTTAGTTTTGTGTTGTCTGCAGTGGGTTTTAACGGCAAACCTGAAAACCTTTTTGTACACACACACACACACACCTACTGGATATCAACAACTATATCAAAGCATCATTAATAGAGACGTCCCAAGCCAATCCTAAACATCAGTAGGGGGGGCGATCCGGCGTATTTTAATGGATCATATTGGCTACATTAAACCTGATAAAATGCATAAATACCCTACTGTGTTTTGTCTTCCTCAGCCTTCTAGCGATGCTCTCCTTTATAGACAGCCCAACACTGCCAGCATTTCACTCATATGTGAGTGTAAATTATTATAATTAGAGTGTTGTGAAACAATACTTGGCTGCAGTGGTGTGAATGAGTCCGAATTCTGACACCTGGGTTGACAAAATACACATTGTTTGAACTCTGACACTAACTAATTTTGCTCTTTCTTTCTTATTACTAAAGAACAATGTACAAACGTATGTTGCATTTTAATTCTGTGAGTAGCTTGATGACAGGTTTGTGTACACTCTACAAGCTGGTGTCTATACTCGGTCAAATATCATCTGTGAGGGAAGATGAGGGAAGATACTCCACTCTGTAACGCTGCTATACAATTGTGTTTTTGTATTTCCAACAAGACCAAAAGACTCCTTGTTAATTTAAGATGATCTACTTTAAGGACCTGTGTGTAGGTTTTAGTAGCATTTAGTGATGAGGTTGCACATTACAGTCAACTTCATGCTGCTTCACCCTTCCCTCCCCTTGTGTAGGAGAGCCTACAGCTGCTGCGAAACTTGCAAAAAAAATGTAAAAGGCCCTATCTAGAACCAGTGTTTGAATTGTCTGTTATGGGCTACTGTGGAAACATGGTGGGTCTACATTAGACATGTCCAAACTATTCCATGGCTGCAGGTTTTCATTCCTACCAAATTGGAGCTCACCAGGCTTGACTAATTTAATCAAGAGTCAGGTTTGCTGTTGGTTGGAGCAAAAGCTTGCAGCCACTCGGCTCTTTGTGGAATAGTTGGACATGACTGCTCTACATGGTGGAGGACCCGTGCCCTCTGTAGATATAAAGAGCTCATTTTAAGGTAACAAAAACCTTTACATCTTATTTTTGGGTGATTATATACTCATGAAAAAACTTGGTGGAGTGTGCTGGACCTTAAATAGTTAAGGTGTGCCACATTTTATATTTTATATATGTGCTGAGCATCTTCTGCACATAAATGTCTTCTGGTTCTTATTTCACTTCCAGTTTTGCAGCTTGAGCACTCAGCAGCTGTGTCATTCGAAAAAATTTAAGTATTGGATCGGACTTGGTATCAATAGATACCCATAATCAAAGGACTCAGATTGGGATGGAGCTAACAAAACCCTCATCTCACGAAATAAAAATACACATATATCTCACTAAAATGAACACATGCCAGATTAAAATATAAACATGGGATGAACATGGGTGCAACATTTTTAAATGAGCAGTCTTCCAATCAAAATTTCTAATTAAATTCATACTGGACCAGTTCCACTGGTTATTAGCCAGCTGGGCAGTCATGCTCAAGCACCTAATTTTGAGTTAGAGTTAAAGTTAAAGGCACAGCAGAAAGCTTCACTTTGTTTGGCGTCAAACAGACCTTTTTCACAACAGATATTTTACAATGAAACAGTAGAGTGAAGACAGGTGTAGACAATGAAACTAATTAGGGCCCGGTTTCATTCAGGTGAAACAGAGTCAGGGTGCTGCTATGGTGCATGTTGGGTCACTGGAAAGGCTCTGCCACACTGAATGGAACAGGATGTTAATTAGTATCATTGGTAACATGTGTTACCCTATTAATTCACATCAGTGCGAATGTAATGAAAAGTTCTATTCTCCTGCTATAAACCTGTAAGAAAAAGTCAGTTAATTTTGTGGCACTGATGTCATCTAAAAAAAAAATCACTGAATTAATATTATGATGAGCAACAAAACATTTGACTTAAATGTGACTTTAAAAATTGGAGAAATGTGCGGCTTCACCCCACTAATGTCAGCATTTATGTGTGTGTGTGTGTGTCTCTGAGGGTGTGTGCCTGGGGGCTTCGATTATTGTATGAACTCTGTGTCAGCACTGATGTGTGTATTTCTGTGTGTATGTGTGCGCACCCGCGGGGAGTCCTCTACTGTTTCTGGCTCTACCCGCCTCCCCACTAATTGGCCTCCAGAGGGGCAGCGGACTGGCAGGAGGCTGACCAGCTGATCACAACGATGACCCTTTTCTTCCTCCACCTCAAACGCTGTGAGAGGCCACTGTTACCTGTCCACCTTTACCGTTCCCCCGTCTATCCATCCAGTCATTCATCCATCTCTCTACACATCTCCCTCAAGCTGAGAGGCTACAAGACCCTGGCAAAATCCTTCTTGAAGTCTCTTCTCTCCTTGTCTTTCTTATTATCTACTCATCTGCTGCCCCCCTCCGCCACCATCCACACATCCGTCTGCTTTTTGTTCCACATGTTCGCCTTTTCACCCACCAATCAACACCAAGGACTCTGATAAAATGGCTTCTAGAAGGGTGTTATTTTTACAGAGTGTGGTGTGGGTGCATTTAATAATGCTCTTTACAGTTTTGATGATGGAAGCAGCACAGACTCATTTGTTCTTTCCTTGACAAAATGACCTTCTGACCCTCTCTTAACTCTCTCCTCTATCCTCCTTGTCTACTTCACAAACCCTCTGTCTCTTAATGAAAATGTCTTTCAGGTCAGTCAGGCTTTAGTTAGTTTTTTGTTGTTGTTTTTTTTATCTAACTTAACTAACTAGCCAATTATTCACAGATTAAAATTATTTTTCTGTCAAAAGAACAAAATAAAATAAAACCAAGGATGAGAGTCAACTTTTCAGTTTTTCAAATTTTAAGTTTTGGTTCTTCCTCTGCTGTGTCCTCATATTTGTACCGTCATTGGAAAACTATTTTCTAATGTTTTCTAATGAAAATAATTTAATGTTTTGAATTTTACTATCTTTTGTACTGTTATGACCACTTGTCTTGTATTTCTTATATGAGGCTCTAATCAGTATGGCCATGATTTTTTGTCAGTAGTACCAGTTACAAATTACTCTTAAATGCTATTTATAATTTTCAATAATTAAAAAAAAAAAATCTTGATAAGCTTTCATCCATTGCTATTTTATTTGCCCTTTGTGGTAAAAGTACAGCACAACGTATGTACCACAGACGCACAAAGTTACCAGAGGAAAATACAGCACTACAAACTTGTTATGTTAAGACAAAATAAAACAGGCGTCTCCCTGCTCTACTGTGGTTTGGACTGAACTAAATTTGTGCATCACTTTGAAAAAAAGTGTTCAGTAAATTAATTAATGTAAATATTAATGTAAAATGAATAAGGGAAAAGCTAGAGTATTATGGACCAGACATGCTCAGGAAGTAGAGCAGGTTATACACTAACGGGAAGATTGGTGGCTTGTTCCTCGGCTTCTTTTGAAAAAGCCTTTTGACTAGCTGTCCGACTAGACAAGCACCATATGAGTCCAGGTCCATATTACATCAGTGGACCGAAACATTGCTTTCCCGTGACCCCTAAATCAAAGCAATTTCTACTTGTGACCCCTTGTCACAGGGCGCACAACTGTGAGTTGTGAGCAGTTTAAGGTGATCCTTGAATGGTGATTTTACTTGTGACACTTTAGAGCCAGAAAGTGATCAAATTGGTGTTTCACATGAAAAACAAAACAAAACATAATTTGTATAATCTTGTAGAACTGAATTTTATCTTTTCTTATTTCACATTGTGGTGATCATCTTGTTTCCTCATTCATATGCTTTGTGGTGTCCTGGCCACCAATTTGGGAAGCCCTGCATGTTCTAACAAATATAGCTAAGAAACACTATATGCTCAAAAAATAATGCTGGCAGTAACAGAATTTAAAATCTTTAGAGGGCAACTCCGCCCATTTATAAAGGAGGGCTACCCCACCTTTGAAAACTGTTGCAGTCCTCTGTGACTGGCTCTGGAGGAGCTTTCCAAAGTTTTAGAAAATAACCCAAATGATGTAATCAGGCTTAATTTCTCAAACTTTATCTCACTTTATCTAATCTTGGGGTAGGCTCTGAGACTACAGATTTAAAACAGAAAGCCTTTGTTATAAATGCAGGATCAATTGGTTTTGGAGCCTGACCCATATCAAGGATGCCTTAATACCTCGGCCTCTGCTTCTTCAATTATGATCATTCTTTTGTAAAATCTCTCTCTCAAGGTCTCCAAAAGAAGGGAAATATTAAATTGCTAATCCTTAACCCTTAATGTTAAGTTTTTGCAGTTGTTTTAAGGACTTGAACATGCCCTGTCAAGAGACACTCACTATGGGAAGCCCCAGTTGGAATGACTCAGACATGTAACAAGTCACCAAGCTAATGATAGACTGATGGTGAGAGAGAGACTGACAGAGAGAGAAAGAGAGACGTGGTCAAAAGGTGAGTGAAGGGAAAGAGTGGGCAGGTCCACATAGATGAAGTGACAGCGAGACAGCGACATGTTGTCGAGGCCCAGGGACGCTGTGGTTTCTCATTCTGCTAGCCACTGTGTTGATGAACACAGGCAGTGACTCACGGCGACACACAATCAAAGTCAAACTACATCCTTTGGTGGTGTCACTCTTCTGCACGACTGGCCTGCTGTCACTCACTCCCTCTCCTCATCTTTCCCTGGCTGTTTTCCCCCGCCTCTCGCTCTGCTGTGATACAAAGCGAGCCTGCTTTTGAGTCTGTCCTTATTTGTCTTTTTGCCTGCAAGATCACAGAACCACAACGTACAAATGAGCCTGTTTCTCAAGTTCAACAACAAGGTTTTCATTGGAAAAGAAAATCATCACATGTAAAGCAAGAAAGTTTGAGTATTGCATCCATTCCCCTTCCATCAGTTTTCTGGAAAAAGTGCTGGAAAAGAATAAAGAATTGCTACCAGTTGCAAATCTACATGCACTGCAATACAGATTAAGGTTAGATTAGTGTTATTAGGTTTCCAATAAACCCGGCTGGGAAACAAGAAAGAGCTGAGTAACACTGAACAGTTGAGAAGCTGAGTTGACGGGTGGAAGTGTGAGAAAGATCAATGCTAAAGCCTGGGTGTGAATTTGGGCACTGGGCTTGAAGTCCCCATCTGTCGCTGCGATACTGCAACCCCTGTGGCCCAAACACTGGCTTTGCGAGTGTTTTCATTGGAATAATGTCCCAAAATGACTGACTGAGCTTCTGATACAGTAACAGACGGCATGTAACACTGCATTCAACTACATTCAAACATGGGAATTAAAAGGAAGACATGTTTTCAGCTCTGTAGGATTATGATGGATAATCCAGATTTTCGCTTGATGGACCTGCTTTTTAAGAATCAAACAAAGACTGCACATTTGGTCGGGTGGTTTGCCACTTTGGTCCAGACTGAAATGTCTCGACAACTGTCAGATGGATTTTCATGGAATTTTGCACAGATTTTCATGGTCCCCAGAGGATGAACTGTAATCATTTTTTAGCAATCCCTTAAAGGTTGAATGTATAAGATTTACAGGGATTTATTGGCAGAATATGGCAGAAATGGAATTTAATATTCCTAAGTATGTTTTCATTAGTGTATAATCACCTGAAAATAAGAATCATTATGTTTTTGTAACCTTAGAATGAAGCATTTATATTTACATTTATATGGAGTCCACTATGTTGTCCTACCATGTTGTTAAACTGTTTTTCAACATTTTTGTGTTGAGGATTTTTTTTTGGCATGCCAGAAATCATGGCTCGATGACACACTAGAGCCTTATAGCATGACCCATCCCCTAACAGTACATAAAAACTTGAGTGCCTCAGCATCAGTGGCAAGTTACTACGTTTACTTAAACATGTGTGGCTGTAGAAGTGCAATAAAGCTGCTAAACAGAGCATCCATTTTTCAGGTTGTAGTGGTATTTCACACTTGAGAGAGGCTGCACCTTTCCTCCAACTGGGTGTATTTTCAGTGCCTTCAGTGGACGCGGCCACAGCATAACAAGGAAGAGAATAGCACTTTTTTTTTTTACAGTTTTGACACCTAATTTTATACACTTTGTGATCTTTTAAATTTGACTGGGTTGTTAATAACACATTTTTCTGAGGTGTGAAAAAACTAAAAAAAAAACATTTATTATTGCTTTGCACAAACTTTTACTCTGTCATTGTGAGGGTGTTAGCATACTAATAGTCTTACGATACTAGACGATCAAATATCTCACCGCCTACTGATCATATGGGGATTTCTAAATACAAAATAGTTGCATTATACATTATAGCTACATTACAGTGATTTTTATCCAAAAACAAAGCTCTCCCATTTACACGTGCTTTACAGGTCAGTCTTGACCGGATCAATATGGTGGCGACGTTGACATCTAGCAGCAACAGGAAAAGTAGTCGGTATCTATGTACAGTATGCCTGTGGGTAGGCACACGACTTCTGCATGTCACCACCCCAATATGAAGGGCCGTCCCAAAGACTTTGGATTGATTCTGAAGTGGCGTTTTTTCTAAGTTCTCAAATAGTTTTGCACCCAGTTTTAGCAACAAAAGCTGGGACACTGTCGTTAGTCTTTACTGACAAAGCATTTAGAGACAGACTTATGAGTCTAGCATGCTGACATTAGCATTTAGCACAGCTGTGCCTAAGTACCCTCTCTCAGAGCTGTAGACGGTCTTGTTGCACAGATCTCCTCCTCACTCCTCACAGATCACAGATCAATCAAACTGTGTCTTTTCTTTCTTTCTTTTATTTATGTAAGTGCTACTTTGTTAAATTTTTTAAATCACTTTTCATGCTAAGTAGCTGCTCAAACCCTTTTCCGACAAAATGAAAAAAGATAAAACTGGTTGACACACAGTGGTTGTACAGCACAGGATTAATTCTCATCAGCCACTGGGTGCTTAGAAATTACATAACCTGGATATAGGTTGAATAGTGTTATATCAACCCATGACAGAAGATAGCAAACCACAGATGTATTTATATGCCCACACTGAAGATTATAACTTCAAAGAAACAGATGTGCTTTTTGTTGAATGAAGCACACACTAACACACACACACACACACACACACACACACACACACACACACACACACCCACACACACACACTTTGCTGCAACAGCATTGCAGCGCTCCACACCAGAATGTGGCATCATGAGGTTCTTTAAAACTAATCATCAAATGGCAAACACCCTCTTTCATTATTCTATTACTAAACAGCTCCCTAGAAAGCTTCTTAATTTTCTTTGTTTAGGAAGTCATTTGAGGCCAAAGCAGCCTCCCGCCAAGAAAGCTGCACTGTGGAAAGAAAATATTGTGCAGGACTAATAAGGCAAATGTCTCGCGCTACTCCGGTTTCCACCCCGGTATTAGCAACAAAACCGAGGCAAACACAGCTACACTGCTTCCAACATACAGAGAGGGGATGGATTTTAAATGGCATTGCCTAGCAACAGCCTGCTAAGCTCTTGGCAGCTGCTCGGTCGGGCTGCATACTGATAGATGGAGACACACACAGACACAAATGCATATACACTCACAGAAACAGTAAAACTTAATGTCATGGAACTCATCAAGGCATCAACAAGGTGAAGAGCAGTGAGCTTAATATAATCGACTTCATCAATTGTTGCTCTGCTACATGTGAGTGGGAACATAATGAGGTCTTTGTCTTGACTTAAACTTCAACTTCAACTCTGTGTTTATCACATATTAGCTGAATGCAGATAGAAATATTACAATAATAAGTTAACTACTATCATTATCCACCACTACCATATTTATAGTCCATTACCAAGATCATAATCAGGAATTATTATGCACTTAATTGTCCTTCCAGTTATGCTTATTGATGCCAACCACCACTCATAAAACAGTGAACACATTTATTAAATTCTAAGTACAATTGTCTTACAGTTGTTTATGAGTATTTTTTTATTGGAGGACGTTGATTTCAATAACTGTAAGCCACAGAAGTTTTATTTACCCCTGCCTATCAACAAATACACGGCAAAGGCAAGCCCAGTGGTAGTACACTAAAGATCATGACTTACTGATGATAATCATGTGTTTGCCAACGATACATGCAATGATTTTCTGAGTAAGAGTTGGACCTTAAGCATATATAGCATGGTCTCTGCAACAGTCTGTGTGGCCTCTCCTCTGCAGCAATGTGCAAACTGTCTGGCAACAGTGGTGTTTAAATTCTTGTGCTGCCGTCCATGCAGGGGATGCCTCTGGACTTATACTTTGTGCTGTGGACAGCAAGCAGACCAGAAAGCCACCTGGGGGTGATGTAAAACCAGGTGTATATAAGAGGTTAGCTGAAATTTTGTCACAGGCAAATTTGTTCATTTGTAGCTAATTGACGTTTATAAGTCGGGCTAGTTATATTTTTGGTGAAAGATGGTGTCCTAGAATCAACTAAACCAACAGCCATGCGCTTTTGTTTTGGTTAAACTATCTACTGTAGCTGATCTTGTTCCGTTTAATTTTCAGAAACATACTCACAGAATTCAACAAATTAAATTTGAATGCAATTTTAGACCTATTTCCCATACAAACTGAACCTGTAGTTAGCAACAGAAACAATTTTAACTTATTACTTCTGGAAGTAATTTGTTTGTTTTCTGATGAGGAGACACCACGTTAAGCCACCCACCACATCGCGACACAGTAGCTGGGTGTGCTACAAACAAATGTGAACAAAAGTAGTGTTAAAATCTGTGTTAGTGAGCACCTCTCGTTTGCCAAAATAATCCATCCATCTGACAGGTGTGGCATATAGAGATGCTGATTAAACAGCATGATTATGACACAGGTGTGTCTTGGGATGGTAAAAATAAAAGGACACATTAAAATGTGCAGTTTGATCTTGAAAAAGACATTCCTTAGGTGCTGAACTGTAGCTATTTCAAATAGGGCTACAGACTGCATTTTTTTCCTGGGAGGGCAAAGTCAAGACCTGCCCTACTCTGCCTCTGATTGGCTTACTCTGATATTCTTACCTTAACCCTAACCAATCACTCCTCGTGCCTAAATCTAACGGACCCAACCAACGAAGGCAACAAGTACTAGCCAATCAGAAGCAGAGTAAGGTGGCCCCGAGACACACCTTTGATCTTTTACTTCATCTCTTGAAAAATGGGAGCAAAAGCAAGTGTTGCATTTATATTTTTATTGAGTGTATTTAAAATTTTAAGGACCTGTGGAAACCCTGCACTTAGCAGCTAGCCACTATAGCTTGCTAGCTGCATCCTATTAATGACCAAAAGCTAGCAGATAGTAAATATGATTTGTAATCTGTCAACAAAA
>JAJHUR010138857.1:0-15713 GCA_027495735.1 Lutjanus campechanus
GAATAGAACTGTTTAAAGCTGCCATATGTAGTCATTTCTGACCTATAGACCAAGGCCAGGATGTTGAGCATGGTGGCCACATCTGGATGGTCGTGTCCAGAGGTCTTCTCCAGGTCCTCCAAAGCCTGCTTGCAGAGGGGGACGGCCACCTCGTACCTGCCCTGGGAGGCGTACTGGATCACCAGGTTGTGCAGGGTTCTCAGACGTGCTGGGATCTCGTAGCCTCCCTGCTGGGCTGCAGCCACGGCCGCACTGTTGTGTTGGTGCTGCACTGTGGGGGGTCACACACACAGGGCAAAGGTCAGCTTGGATGTCCAAGGGAGAAAAACCCTGAGCTGATTATATCGCTAACAACATTTGCATCCAGACAATACTGTGGTTTCAGGAAATAATTAGATTATGGGGATGATTCAATTAATATTTAATGATGTGACACAACATTATCTACCCCGGTTTCCTGGACTTACAGGCCTAGTCAGGTTAATCTACTAGGAGAAGATAACTGGGCCAATGTGACCTCAATATCAGACCAAAAATGCCAGATTGTCCTTTCTTCATTTCTTTTAACATGATTTATGCAGTTTTAGCAGAAAAACAAAAATAGTATGTAAAAAGTATGTGAAAATATCATTATTTTTGACTACAACAAAAATGTTACATATCATGCTTTAACAGTCTCGACCCTTCCTATGCCCCACCCCTTGTTGCTCTGTGCTCCAACAGCAGTTGAGGAAACTGGCTATTTCAGTCAATTTTCTCTAGCCAATAATTGATGTAGATTAACTGGCTAGTTTTGTTATGTTTTGATAACTTAAGATATGAATATGTGTCACTTTTGCTCCTTGCAACATCTTTAACCACCTTTTCATCATAAACATGCCTCACATAGTTAACATAATAAGTATAAAAATGAGGAAAAGAGAAAGTTGACCGACACACCAAGCTTGCTCAACCGTCATTGGAGGGACCAAGACTAAGAAAAGATCAATTATTCGACTAACTGCTATTCTAATGTTGTAAAGTCTTTTGTTTTAATCATATAATATAAATGCTTTTGGATATACATGTATGAACACCTCTTTACTCTCAATTATGACTATATTGTTTTGTAAGCAAACTCCACTATCACAAAAAAGCTATATTATCAGGTTTTACTTCATAATGTAATACTGAATTGCTGAATACTGTTTATCTTACTTCCTTGGCCGTGTTCCTCCTCATCATTGGGGAAGAGATCGTCCAGGGAGTCCTTCGGTGTCTCTCGGTCCTTCTCCTCCTGCTGGGATGATAAAACAAACCAGTCAGTCAGATCCTCTAACAGACAGCAGGGAACACAGATGACAATCAGTATCAGACATGAGAACACAACGACAAGTAACAGAGCAACACAGAAATGAAGAATGTCAAGCACATTAATCTGATTACATCAAAGCAAAAATAATATCTGTTTGCAAGTTTGATACCGATGACTATATTGGATCGGAGAGATGCTGAAAGATTTAGTTTACCATCTGGCAACACTGTAAGTAGTGTAGCTCTGTAGTTCTGCAGTCGTACTGTAGTTTAAAAAAATATCATTTTTAACATTTCAGCTAATGGATCTTATATAAGAGAGATAATAATACATTGTACGTATAACATATGGTCATTATCAAAGAGGAGAATATTACCTTGTAACATAGTTACATATATTTGCAACTGGTAGTATTAGACCACTGAGATCAATACACTCAACACTGTATTAAAATCATACTCTATATAATGAGCTCATTATTTCAACATGGCAGGATAAATTGGATTTTATGCAGCTGGACCAGACTCTTTATCAAAGTTCAGCTGAAATTAAATTGCATTTTTTTGTCTGCTTCAGCAGAAGAGAAAAAAAAACAGAAACCATGTGGGAGAAATGTACACTTTTTGTCTCATGATTTTACCACTTAATGTTTCATTAATTTGACACAGTGCTGTTCAGTATCCATCAGGGTAGACAGAGACAGTTTTGATACAGTCAATCAAACCTTGGGCAGTAATGTCAGCAGCCTATCACAGACAAACAATTTCAGTTAGCTAAACAACAGCCACAGACTCTGAACAGCAACCAACATTAGCTTTCCTGCTACAGTCTCCTTCTTATCTAACTTACAAAACATGAACACACGTCTTGTTCTGCACCTTAGCTTGTTGAACGAGCCAGAAAACAAACATTCAGCGGGGAAAAGAGCACTGATAATGTCAGTTTGCAGGCTGAATATCTAATTGGCTTGCTTGGGTGCAGCACATTAAACTATCAAAGGCACCTGCAAATATCACTTCAGGCCCTTTAGATGTTGGTGTGTTTCTTGCTCTTAACGTAGCTACAGTGCAAATTTGTTTACTTCGTCTCTCAGTTCCCTACTGATACACTGACATCTACACTCCCCTCAGCTGGCGGAGACAAAACGGAGCATTTCTGATATTTCCCTGAAGATTCTTTTCTTCCTTTTAGTGGAACTTTCTTTTTATTGGTGTTTTCAGGTTGAAACAAGAGAAAAAAAGAAAACGAAAAGGCAAACACAAACAAGGGCTACACATTCTTACAAAACAAGGTTTTTCCAATTATACGGATGGTAGGTTACATCCCACAATCTATGTTGTCAGTTTTTTCCAGTATTTTATGTATTGTTTAGATTGTAGCCTTAAAGAAAAGGCCAATCTCTTCATACAGTTTATTTTGTTGACAACAGCAAACAATTCATCCCCTGATGGCGGGTCTGCCTGCAGCCACTTCCATATGTTGACTTTCTTGCTTGCAACCAAAAGAACTTTATAAAAATATTCATCCTGGGCCATGAGTTTATCTGGTATTTTGTCCAGGTATAATGTAACAAACGAGCAGTCAACATTTATTTTTTTTAAAAAGACTGGATTAGAGAGCAGCCCCAAAATAGATGACAGTGGTCTGCCATTGATTAACCACACTCTTCGACAATCATCCTGACCCTGAACAACCCTACTGTATTTTTTCTTCTTCTTCCTTTATAGAGCTTTTAATTATTAGCAATACATGTAAAACACATTGATATTATTTTAGAAGGAATGGATGACTACATATGATTTCAGTTAGCCTTTAACACAGGAGCCTTTTAAAAGCTGGAAAACAGAAAAGTTGCTTCCACAGCAAGAAAAAGGATGCTTCAGGCTATTAGCAGGACAGGTTTCCTGCAGAGTTACGCAGTTAGTGGATCCAGGCTATTACAGCCTCGTTTTCTGGCTAAGAATAAGGTCAGAATATGCAGCGACTCATCCCCACCGTCAGATCAATGAGAGAGACTCATTCCTGGAAGAGCATGCAATTTCTTTTTCCTGTCACAAACAACAGCTGTGTTGTTTTCCTGTAACAGATATCAGTGGCAGTTTACTGCCTTTTAGAGTTCAGTCAGTCACAGATTTGAAATAACACATATAGCACAGGATTTGTATAGTATTTTCTCACTATTTCGGTCTAATTTTGCTTATGGTAACTAACAAATCATCTTAATGTCACTGATTAGGCTAAATAATAAAGGAAATCTGAATCCAGCCAGTTGAAGTCAGTGTTTTCTGGTTAACAGTGATTACAAATAAAATCAAGATATTTTTAATAATCCTGTTACGATGAGAACAATCTAACCACAGCACATCAACCCAGTCTCATAGAAATATATGAGTGTCCAAGTAAAAATCGATCTGTAGATGCACTTGTAATTGTAAAGGGTTTCAGTCGTGATTGTCTCGACTGTAAAGTACTTACAGTGGGTGAGACATCTTCATCGTACTTCTTGAGCTGGTTCATGAACTCCAGGTGCTTCTTCTCCTCCTCCAGCTGGGCCACGCTCTGCTCGCTCTTCTGCAACTTCTGCTGGGTGTTGGCCAGCTCGTCCCGCAGCCACTGGTTTTCCTGGCAAAGCCTCCTCACCTGAGCACGCAGCTTCTGCTTCTCTGACTCCACCGCGTTCAGGTGGTTGGACAGGGCCATCATCACCTGAAAGGAGACGGCATCAAAGCAAATTACTTTTAACAAGGACAAACTAATGCAGCAGCAAGGCAGGAGGGCACAAACTGAGGCTGATCGTGAATGAATCATGATCAGCACAAGAGCTCAGTATAGAATGAGGAAGCTGTGAGGAAGCACAAACACGCAAAGAAGACAGTAACACACGGCTGTGTAGGTTAAATAAGTAATGGAAAATGTACAGTGAGCAATAATGACCTCCTCACTGTATATTACCCACGCTCATTACACATTTACTTGCCTCCCCAAAATAAAAAAAATTGACACAAAATATTAATTTAAAATGATTTTATGGATTTAATGGACCCACAAATTTTACATTTATCAGAAAGATTGGATTTAAAAATGAGTCTATGATCAAAACTGCGTCCATAGCAACAGTCTGTTCTTCATAGCAACAGTCTGCTATAGAGAAAAAAAGTCTTGGAATGCTGTAATGACATAACTGCCCCATCAAAATCTAGTATCTAACAAGCCCATGTACAGTGAGCAGGTCATTATGGCAAAATAAACTCTTAAAACTATTAATTTTAAAAGTTTTATGGATTTAAAAAATATTTTATTGCTCCTCCAGAGTCTATGATCAGAACTCCATCCACAGCAATGGTCTGCTATACAGAAATATAGCAGACCATTGGACCATATAACAGACCTTAGGAATGCTGTAATTAACCAATCCTAATCAAGTATTTCACAAAGATTGTGTGTATTCTGTAAATAAAGTAAATAAGGTGGCATAAAACCACTCTGCCAAAGCAATGCCTGACCACATTCAGCACAGGCATGTGGATGTTGCTGCTGCTAGCACTGCTAAAGTTAGCCACACTTGTCAAACCAATGACATTGTTTTCAGAGCATTTCTTACTTCTATAATAGTCGAGTAGTCTAAATTAAAAGTTCTGTTAAATTGACAGGGAAATTAACAAACTGTTACACCTCAACCACCCCATCTTACCTGCGCTTCTCCCAGGCCCAGTTCAATCATCTCCACTGACTTGCGGAGGAGGTTGGACTTCTCGTGCACCAGGTTGGCCTCTTCATCCTTCTTTAGGCACTTGATGGTCTCCAGGAGGCTATGGAGGATGGAGTTGTGCTCGTTCTTCAGGGCCTCCAGACCCTGGATCACCAGCTTCGTGTTGGAAATAATCTCTTCTTGAGAGAGCTTCTCGAGCTTCTCTTCCCGTGGATACACCATGGTGGACATCTTCTATGTAGCTCAGGGAAACCTGTGCAGAATTTAAAGAAAAACAAAAGGGAGCCAGCTGTTACAACAGGCGAGCCCACTGTGGAAAAGAATTTAAACAGCAGCTGCCACATTAAAGCACATTTTCATAACGGTCTTCCAAATATTCAGCTGTGCTTGTTTAACAGCGACATTCACAAAACAGAACCTGAGAGCTTGACTTAACTGCAACTGTCACAACAAACTCTTCTTACTTTTGCTCAATTTAACTGGAAACATCGCTCCTTTCAGATCATCTTTCACACTATTAACCATCTAAGGCACTCTCTGCTTAAGCGACATGACATCCTCTGTTTAAAGATATTAATGTCTAACTGTGTAGAACCCTGCCCTTGATGTCGACAGACAACACGTCATTTCTGTGCTCTGCTATTGAGATCGTAGCGTGATCCACCAGCAAAGCGACAGACATAAAAGAGGAAATGAACTTGTGTTTTATCACTACAGGGGAGATGAGAGATTCAAATTTCATGAGCGAGATAGGTCAGCATTTCTTTGTGCTGTTAAACTAGACAAACACAGAATGTATGCAGTTAAATGTGATAACAGAGAACGACTATGCTCCACAACTGACACTGGGTGAATTTCTCAGCCGCTAGTGTTAAATGAGTAGCCACATACAAATTAAAGACATGCGTAGAAGGCCTGCTTTATGCACAGTGGATGGCCACAGGGACATATTATTCCGGTGGGCAGACTGCTGGGATTTGGCACCTATAATAAGCTCTGGGTTGGGAGCAGAGCTGCAGCTTGCGGTGTAACAGAGGGCACACAGATGCTGCAGTGTGGGTGCCTTCTGGTGCCAGCACTTTATCCAAACAGAGTACTAGCTGGCTGCATGACTGGCAAAACAGTCAAGGAGAGAATGACATGACAAAAGCCTCTGTAACGCAGCTTAACAGCTGGTCAAGTCACAGAGAAAAGCTCAGTGTCAATAATATTGTGTTCTGAAGAAATGTCAGCCCTTTGGTGAGTGCATGGAAGATGTGCTATTTCCCCCAAACAGTCTGAAGATAACCTATGACTCATTGAGCCACGTCGCTGCTGGTTACATCCTGCAAATGTCAGTGAAAAAAATGGCGCTGCCCTTCTGACTGGGGTCCAGGCAATGTTGAGCTAGTGAATTCTGTATGTTTTGCAGCAGTGAGGATAAGAGGTAAAGGATGAGGGGGTTTGCAGTAATAAACACCAACTGAGAGCCATCTGCCAAGAAAAAAAATAAACACTACACCATGAGCGAGCCACTCCCTGCTTTGCTACTTGCATTTCAGCAATTGCCTATTGAAGCAGAGCCCTAAAAAAGAAAAAAGACCAAGGACCAATTAAGGACCAATACCAATTTTAGAGGAGGAAAATTAACCAAGCACAAATATGATGGCTGATATAGGGAGCTGAAATAAAAATACACTGATACGACTATGCAAAGGTACATCGAAGGCTGTTTTCTTGAACAAATAAATTTATTAAAGAGCATTTATCATCATAATATGATCATAAACAGCTGCTTGGCCAGCAACTGACTATTTTCATCAATAATCAATCTGTTGGTCATTTTCTCTATTAAACCATTAGTTGTTTATTCATAAAATGTTAGAAAATGGTTAAAAAAAACAAAACAGCGCAAATATAATGCACCTAAGATGAGCTCACCAAACAACTTGTTTTGTCTGACCCAGGCTCCAAAACTAAAAGTTTTTTGTTTACTTTTGCCACAAAAGACTATGGAACAAGATGATTTTGGCATTCTTTCTTTCTAACTGATTATTAAAATAGCTTTGAGATGCAACGATTAATTGATTATTAAATAAATTGCCTAATCTTTTGAGTAGTAAAGTAAAAATTCTCTGATTAAACTTCTTGAATGTGAATATTTTCTGGTTTCTTTACATTTGCAACATCATCTTGGCCGCTGAAAAACAGTGACCAACATTTTTCACCATTTTCTGACATTTCAGAGACCGATCAACTAATTGATTAATCAAGAAAATAATCAACAGATTAATTGACAATGATAGTTGACAAAAATAGTTGCTTATTCATTTTCTGTTGGTCGACTTATTATTGCAGCTCACCTTTATTAGTTGGCTTCAATGTCCTAATATCTCTTCCTTCAGAACATCTATATTGCATGTGCATTTTCACTGGACCTTGGCTCAGCCAACACTTGCGTTGCCAGACACACAGACAACATACCCAGTTGGGTCTGTTGCTAGTATCCAGCAATTACATCCCTCCTGTGATGTTATGCATGTCACGTCATGTAATCACAGCTGGCTTCTGCCCGGGGAGTGTTATTTATGATGCTAATATATTTCATGATGGTCTCTAGACAAGCAGGCAGAGGCAGCAAACTGCAGTCAATGGATGGCCAACTAGATGTCAGCTTGTAGAAATCAGCTTTGGTCAGGATGACGCTGGAGTCTGTGCACCAGTAACTGGAAGCTCTGGATGAGCAGGAGAGCAGCAGTGATCGATGTGAGGTAACCTAACACTTTGTCTGAGAGGATGCAGAGAAAATATATGTACCTCTTGCTCAGCTTGAAATTCTATTTTTTCCCTCTCCTTTCCTCCAATGGAAAAGGTTTACTATCCTCAGGCTCATGAACCTGCTTTCTTAAACCTATTGAAGAAAAAGCACAATGTTCGAGGGAAAAGATATCACTAGAGACAGAGTGCAATTTAAGCCCCACCCACACTGGAGGGGGAAACAATTCATTACTCTCCACTGACTCTGCATTGCCTGAAGTTGCCTCTTGTCACTTTCCATCTGCTAGCAAACAACAGACAAATACAGTACCTAAAAGCTGCTTTGTGGTGTTATAAACTACCAACAGGGTAAAGAACCCATAACTAGTTTTTTTACAAGCTGCTGAACTGAAAAACAGAGCTGCTGAAGACGACAAAACAAGATAAAGACGTCATGTGAGGCATCAGCAGGACGAATGGAAAAAACTGAGGGGATCCTGACACTCTCGTACGTTCCACCTAAATACTAATTTGATCAGCCAAACTGCAGGGGTTGAATCTAACTAAGGTATGAAAGGCCTGTTTTTTTCTTTGTCAGGTTATGACCTCACCTGGTAATTTGAGCAAATACTTGTAACTATCATAGTATTTCACTCACAGTCATTCAGTGGGATCATTTCTCACAGAAAAGCAAGGTCAGGAGATGGGACAAGTCTCAGTTAGGGCTAGGTGATATGGACCAAATTAAACACCACTACATTTTTGACCAAAATACCTTGACATGTATATTTAGCAATATTGCCACAATACTGTAGGGATAACTGGAATGCAGCATTTTATACCAGGAAAAGATAACACTTATACTATATCATGATATACAGACAACCAAAATCTAAGGCAATATCTAGTTTCATGTCACTATCCATCATGTAAATATCAATATATTGCCCAGTCCTTGCCTCAGGGTGGCAAAAGTAGCAGTGAGAGGTGGAGTAAGCCAAAAGAAAAGACAAAGCATACAGTGTCATATTCATATGTCATGTCATATAAGTGCTGAAGCAGTGCTGAGTGATTAATATTGAGCATATTAGATATGGTACACAGAGGTGACATTGAGCATCTCTTATCTGCAATTTACTTGCATTTCACAATCATCTCTTTACTTTCATTTTACAGGAAGACACAGATGAGCAGTGAAAAGCTAATTCACAGAGACAGCCAACCTCCTCAGATAATGATGAGATCCATTAAGCATCTTTCATCACACATATAATGACCCCATTCCAATGAGAAAAGCATATAATCAATTAATGTTAGCGTGTATGCACTCTTTCTTAACAACTTCAAGAGTTTTTAGATCACCTGTATACAAAAAAGTGTGACCTTGTACATGCAGAATCTTTCAAAATAAAAAAACAAAATTGAGACATATTATGATATAAAAACAGATCTGGTCAGGCTTCAATAGTACGCATCTGTTTTATGGAAGTTGTGCAGTAGTTCTGGTATGCACACATTTAATACACTGAAAATAAGTGACCCGAGGGTTTACAGTCAATGGCTGCAGACATGTAGAAGTCAGCAGGCAAGAAGCAACATGTTTTTGGGAGAACTTAAATGAAAGAAAAGCAGTTTGTAGCACAGATAACTGAAAGCAATTCTGTCCTGACTTACAACGGACTCTGCTCTTTACATAAAAGTCTATTCAAACTCCACAAACAAATTGAGTTGAACTCTCATTTGCACGATTGAAGAAATGCCTGTCTGTTTGTATTTTGAGTTAAGGAGCATTTAGTCTGCTATATGAGCATCATGCTATAAAAAGGGGTGAGCTCTAAGAAAAGTCAATGTGGGGATTACAAAACTTCACTTTATTTAAGACATGTCAGACAGATGACAAGTTTGTTTTGCCATCCGTGCCTACAGGACATTTCCCTGCTGTTTGACGCCAAAGAAGCTACTGCCTGCTCTGAACACAATATGAAATAATCTCAGAAAGATCAGGCATATTCACAGATGAGACAGCTCATTACCCTGCACAGTTAGTCTGAGTCTCAGCAGTTTAACACACATGTGGATGAAAGGCCTGACTACACAGTAGGTAACAAAGAGAAGAACCTCTTTCATGTCAGTCAGGGTAGAAACAAGCAGCTTTGCTTTGATAAAATAGACAAACACCTGTATCAAGGACCTCTGCTTTCTTCAGACAGCTGAAGTTAATATTTTCCAAGTCTTTAAAGAGGTGAGATAAAGTCCAACAGGCCTCTTGTTTTTCTTTAAAAAGGCTGCCCTTGAATTAATCTTTAACATTTACCTCTCTGTGTTTCATACAAACCATGTGCACATAAACAAATGATAGCATCAAAGGTTAAAATACAACACACCAACTCAGTAAAATGTAGGGGCGGGGGGATTTTCCCTTCTCTTTATATAATTAACTAGTGCTTAGTCCGTTAGCTCGGTACTAACACATAATTGGAATTCCCATTAACCAGCCAACAGAAATTAGCATTGCGATCGCAGTAATTTTATCTTCACAAACTGAACCATTTTACTTCACATTATTAACATAAAACGACATGTGAGCTTAGACTAACTAACATCTTATTTATTCAATATTTTCTTCTGGCACTAGTTTGCTGTGCAGGAACAGCTGAATGTAGCACTTTACTTCAAAAAGTATTTTATTTCCAACTTTTATGTGCAGTATAGCAATGATGCTGCTAAAATAACACTCAGAAACACTGACTGAGGAGATGTGCACTGTTGTTGGAAATGCGACTCATGATATACCCTCTAGAACTGTATGATTCATCTTTTTCCCATGGTCTAGTGCTAAAAAAGCAAACAAAAATCACAATAAAACATGATATTGACTTGCAATGCTTAAGCACCACAATACATATCGAATTGGCACCCTAGTACAGTGACAGTATCGGATCAGGAGGTAAGTGTATTGTACCAGCTCTAGTAAAGGTAGAGATAAACAATGTACTACCCTAATTCATGAGGCCTAGAAAGGCAAGAACATGCCTTCTCATGCTGCTGAAATGGAGCACAGTGATGTTGGAACAATAACAAAATGTACACTATACAGCAACACATGTTCCCTTCATTTGGACTTTTATCCAAATGCCCTCATGATCAGGATCAAGTATTACTCAAGGTTCAGTAGTAGCAGGTTCAGTAGCTCGTCAGAGGAAATGTTCACCCTTAACAGGCAGAAAGTAAACACACACATGCTCAAGGGGAAACCATTTCCCACAAATCCCTCAGTCCAAAGCTACTTGACCTACCATTTTAATACAGACGCAATATAGATAAGACATGGTGCACTAACAGATGTTCCTGCCTCTCACTGGCACTTCGCAACAGATGGGAGTTTTTTACGCAATCTAGCTTTACAACCAGGTTGCAATCTAAGACCATTAGATTGGCATGTTTATACAATATACAGGACCATGATAGTGAAAAAAATTAGTCCTAGCAAAGTGGCCATTGCTCATGATGAAAAACGATGGGAAACAACTGACAAGATTTGAAAAAGGGGCAAATTACACTCTGAGGGAATCTTTATATCCATTACAAAACTGAATAAATGCTTGCAAAAAGCTTATTAAGTCATCTATCATTCATGCTGGCAGTGTTTCCAGCTGCTGCAGCTTGCCGGACCAGAAAACTAACCTTGGTTTCAGTGGCAGATCAGGGCCTCATAGTTTGGCACAGAGAAAAGCTGATGAGATAATGACTCCTCCTCCAGCAATAGCGCTACACGCCAGCAAAGTGCATCATAAAACCGCTGAGCTAATCCAAAGTGATCCTCCTTAAAATGAAAAAGGAAAACCTTCAGTGTGAAACGGAGGCAGACGGAAATGAAACAGGACAAGAATGAGAGTGATGAATGCGGATGGTGGGGAAGAGGAGGACGGGAGCTGCTTGCAGGATGGTGATGACCTTCCCACTGCTCCGTCAGAACAACCAACATCAGCTCAGGGCGCACATCAAGAGACAGCCCCGCCCACAGCGGGAGGAGAGCAGAGGAGTGTGGAGGAGCAGGTCGGATGGGGGAGGGAGCCATCCTGATCTAGACTCTGCTCCTCAATACTCATCAGACACAAAGGAACAGGTCTAATGAGACACAATGGAATAATGACACTATATATGAGCTCAATAGGAGTTTCACATGCCACCAAGGCTGGGGACACACAGTATTCTGCAAGGAGAAAACCTACTGTCTCATGGTACTCTAACAGTACATGTGGAAATATGACTGATTTAGATATAGCACCAAGTAATTAATGTCTGGTGAGTCAATTTCACTTATAACCCAAAATCAAACCATTTGCCTCATGCAACCGAGGAAATGGTCTTAAAGTGATTAAAACAATTGGACCCCACCAACTGATCATATATACAGTACTTCCAGAAATGTGCAGTCATTCATACAGACAACCTCTAAAGTGATTTTCACAGCTGAATAATACAACAGTAATTTGAGAACAATCTACTTTTAGATAAAATAATTAAAGGTAGAATTGGATTCGTCTGAGCTGTTCTTAAACACATCAGAAAGACAGGTGATTGTTAAGACTCATTCCCGGGACGTCAAATGCTGACATTTTGGGATGGTAAAACCTCACAAGCACAGCAAAATAATGAGAAAATAAGGAAATACAAGCAGAGGACAGAGTCTCTGCAGATACAGACACCACCACACACCTCTAGTGGTGATGACTGAAAGAGATTATGTTTATATTTCTATACAGATCACCTGCGCTCCCTGGGTCTCAAGAGAACTATCATTCCAGAGTGGTGTTTCCACAACTCAACTGGCTCTATGCAGAGGACCAACACTGTAGCACTGCTTCTTCTTACATTATATAGTATGTTCAATTTGTGAACCTAAAATATACAACCTCAGCAACGGTTCTTTTATCATGTCTGAACATTCATTTAGAGCTACAACAATTAATTAACGAATCAATTATTAAACAACTCATCAACTATTTTTTATAACTGATTACTTGGTTTGAGTAAATTTTTTTTAATCATAAAAGTCCAAATTCTCTGATTCCAGCTGATTCCTAAAATGTGAATATTTTCTGGTTTCTTAAACTAAATGTCTTTGGGTTGTGGACAAACATCTGGTAACGTCATCTTAGGCTTTGGGAAACACTGATTGATTCAGGCATTTTTTAGACCAAACAACTAACTGATGAATCAAGAAAATAATCAACAGATTAATTGCCAATGGAAATAATTAGTTGTACCCCTAAATTCATTCATAAACAGCTTTAGCTGAGGCAATAAAAATCCTCAAACTTTAAATAATCAAAACCCTGTGTACCCTTAAAAGCAAATCTCTTCAAAAACAACTGAATGGACAAGTCTTAATTTGACACAGTTTTGATGAAGTGGATCAGGAACTGAATTTTATGGACAGGCTAGATGACTCAACCCTGAAGGGGGATCAAAGGTCATATAATACTGCAGCAATCATAGCACATCTAGCTGAGAAGCCAATACACATTCCCAAGAGGAGAGAATAGTGTTATGAAAGACAGCTCTGTGTTTAAAGAAACTACGTGCTGCTGGACTCTGTATTTGCTAGTTTATTTCCCTCTGAGCAGTGGAAACCTGGGTCATCTCCCCGTCATGTCTGCCTATCCAGAGCTTCGCTCTTCATTACTTTCCATCTCCAGAGAGGCCTCAAGCCTCACATTATCACATCTCTCTCTGGCAAACACCATCATCACTGAGTCCCTTGTTTCTCCTAATCTCTCCCTATCATCGCTGCACTACCGCCATGCAAGTCGACTGCACACTGATCTCCAAGAGGAGGATCAACTAAATAACCCGTAATTGTGCATAAATGTGTACTGGCTACTGCCAAGTATAATTACTGACTTTAGGTAGGATAAAAACTCATTAGAGGTTGCCCTTCTCTTCTTTAAATCAGTGTGCATTTGGTTTTAAACAAATGTACAGAAAAACATTTAAATATTTGTTTTACAGATTTCTTGAAAAGCTGAGCTTTACTAAAAAACCCACAAAGGACCAGTGTGGAGGATTTAGTGGCATCTAGTGGTTATCTTGCAGACTGAAAACACCTCACATCAACCTCCCCTTCCAAGCTATAGGAAAATCTACAGTGGCTGTGAAACTCAAAAGACACTAAAGGGTCCTCTGTGGAAGACGACCTGTGTTTGGCATTTTGTGCTTGTTCTAAAGGATTGCCCGGGGCAAGTAAAATGCCATGATGGTTAAGTAAATCTGGCAACTTGCTAGTCTGACTGGGCAAGAGTTGGGTAAAAAAAACTGGAGATTTCCTGTTTCTTAGTTTATTCTCATATTAAAAAGAATATCTTTAGGTTTTAGAGCGACAAAACATGACATTTAAAGACATGACCTCAGACTTTGAAAAACTGGGATAGACATTTTCTTACATTTTATAGACGTTGGAGCCCTAGATTAAACATGACAATTAGCCTAACTTTAGTCTTTGTTGTTTTTAATACCATGTTTTTTTAAATAATCCTAATCTGTCCCCATTTAATTGTTGTTGCTTTGTATTTTAACTGTCAACCTTGTGCTGTTCTTTGTCTTTGCCATTTTAAATATTGTTTCTTAATAATCTATTTTTCTAATTATGTAAAGCACATTGGGATTTTGCATCTGTGAAAGGTGCTATGCAAACAAACTTTACTTAATAACTTACTGCCATGTTCTGCCAATACATCCCAGTAAATCTTTATATACTGAACTTTTAAACGAGCAAATATAAAACACAGAACAAGCTATGGAAACAGATCACTTGAGACAGGGTGTGGTGCTTGCTGCTATTATAAATGTAAAATGCTGGCATAGAAATTTAAAAAAGTCAGACAGCAGTGGGTGCTCAAACAAGCCAGTGACCGATCTCTTGTGCCATCTCCCCAGTGATGCATTTCCTGTCCACTTGATGGAGTTTGACACCAACAGGCCACTTTGTCTTACACTGTTTCCTGCACAAACAGCAATCCAACACACTGTCCGCATCACAACCAGACACAAAGGCTAGCCAGCTATCAAGGAGGGTGTGGCAAGGCCTGGGACAACCAGGAGGGAAGTGCCACTGACGTTGTCCGTAGTCATCCATCACTCCACTGAGACCAGCTGCTAGCGGGCTGTTTTCATATTAAGAGTTGTCTGAAAAATGTCCACCTGGGTGTTGTTACTGATGCCGAAAGATGTAGCAAGTAGAGCATCTGACAAACCGAGGAAACTGAATGTAGAAAATGTCACACCTGTGTTTGTCACACGGTTTTCTACTAATTTCTACATTGATGTGAGGTCAGCAGTGTTGAAAAGCTGCGCTGGACATTTGATTTAATAGCGTGGTAGCTGCATGTTAATGACTCTGCACAACATTAACGTGCTTAGAACACAAACAAGGATTCTCCACCTGAATATCTGCAAATTATAGTGCTTCAAAGACATTACACAAGAGATCAGGTGGTCTATCATTTGACACAAGCGTTGCACATTATCATTCTTATAATCTCATTCTGTTATGACTTTCGCAGCTCACAGCGGGGCTATGATTTCTATCCATCCACCATGTTCTTAATTAACGATAAAATCAGATTTCACCGGTACTTTCCTTCACTAAAGTTAGATTCATTATGATATTATCTGGACGCATACTGATAAGTTTAGCTAACCTCACAGCGAAGCTTGCTTTTTGATCTGTTTAGCGCTCCTCCCGGTCGGCTAACAGCTAGCTTCGGCTAACCAGCTAGCATCACCACTCCCTTAGCCGTTACGAGTTCAGCCCGTTCAAACCGTTGAGCTCATTATTTCTACACACGGTGTCTTACTTTGTTACTACTTAAATAAACGGCCACACACTGGGTTCATACATATATAATAACAGATAGTGAAAATACAGCTATCACTTACCGAGAGCTAGGACTGACGGCTAGCTCAGCCCCT
>JAJHUR010138858.1:0-12470 GCA_027495735.1 Lutjanus campechanus
ATAGGCCTACATTTAATGAAGATATTAATGACTATAGCTGTGAAAAGGGCATTCATAAAATGCATTTATTGTACAAAGCACTTTGCATACCTTGAAAGTGATGACCTCCATGCCAAGGACTGAGGTGTAGAAGTTGACCGTGTCTGGCACACTTTTCACTGTTAGAACCAAATGATCCAAATGACTCACTTCAACTGGACAGGTTCTTTTGAATCTGACAACGCCGAGTGTTTGGATGGAGACAGTCTACAAGAGATAAAACAAATAAGTGATAGGGATTTAAAAACGGTGTAGAGCAGCGGTTTTCAAAGTGTGAGGCGCGCCTCCCCTGGGGGGCGCCAAAGTTCATCAGGGGAGGCGCGGAGATGCAGCATAGGGACGGATCTATCTCCAACAGCTGGCAGTAGTGAAATGCGTCTGTCACAGAAGACGCTAAAATCTCCTGAAGAATCCGATCTAAACCGTGGTGAATAAAAGGTTGTTTTTTATTAAATGATTATATATTTCTAACTAGTGATCACTGACTTTATTAAGCCGACTGTATCTGTCTCTTATACACATCTAGATGTGTATAAGAGACAGAAGCAGCGCTGTGCGCAGTGATGATAAAAATCTCTGACTGACGTTGATCTGTTTATTATTTGAAATGCACAAAGAGGCCTTAAAAGTAATGTATTGAAAAAGATGTTAAAATGTGTTTTAAAAAGGTGTTGAAAACATAAAGATGCTAAAATGTGTTAAAATAGATATTTAAGCACATACACAGATAAAATGTTATAAAAATATGTTTACAAACATGTCAAACCTGTATTTTTAAAACCTTTTTTAAGCCTGTGTGGAACATACAAAGCAACAACAATAACAGTAATAGCCTAATTGGGGGGGGGGGGCATGCTTTTGAGTTCTCTTAGGGGAGGCTCACTATCCCACACTTTGAAAACCCTGGTGTAGAGGACTTGAACATATGGTATTACAATTTAATTCTGTATCAACAGCGCCGCTGCGTGGTCAAAGTTTACAGTACATATTGTCCGCGTCAAAACGGTGGAATTGTCGTGTAGTTATGGCGATTAATAAAACGTTTATGTTGCCAAGCAACGAGCTAGCTAACTGTCCTTAGTTCTCGAACGTAAACTGAATCGGGTCATATCGTATGACACTGTTTTGTGCCGGTGGTTTACCTGGCGCACGACTCCTCTAAAGGAAGGTCTGAACTGTCCTTCAACTTAAGCAGTTTTAGCCTGTACAAAGCAAGACCGGAGTGTGACAAAAGATTTAACGATATCGGATAGCTAATTTAGCTGGTAAAAATAGAATTTACCTGTACACACTTCCTTTGAAAGTGCCATAAATGACTCCCAACCGTCCGAAGCGCCATCCTTCACCGTAGTGTCACACCGGTACTTCCTTGTTTTTCTACCTCTGTGGACTGAAGTGGCTGCAACATTACATTGGCGACATCCTGTTAAAGGACTGCTGTCCGTAAAAGGAAAATATATTTGAGGCTGAAAAAAAATTTCACTTCCAAATCATCCTAAAGTAAAAGAGGCGAACTTCAAAATCTTACATGATTTTTTTTTTTTTTTAAACCAAATTAAAGAATTCTCAAAGTTGAGAATAATTAACTGATTAACTGCATTCTGTTAAATGGAAATAAAATGTTTGAACAATTTTAAATTGTGAATCAGTGCAGTCTTCCTGAAATGACATGCAGAGCTGACAACAGTCCAAGTCACCTTTGACACTGCAGACAGTCAAGTTTGGTATTTCTGTTGAAAACTTGTACTTTCTTGTTAATATTATATTGTTATTGGGGACGTTTTTTATACATAAATGCAGATACCTTAAGACTAAACCCTGTCTGAACCATAAAACTCTTCAGTCACTCAGAGACACTTGTTAATAAGATTCTTAAGTTGTTTTCATGTTTAAATTAACATGAGATAAGCCCTGTTCCTTTAGACACTACAGTCTTTAAAAAATAATTATGTATTTTTTTGTCATGTTTTTCTGCTAAATCTGAAACAGATCTGTAATGAGATTGCTGGTTGTATTCAAATTCCAAATTACACTCCTTCACACTTCAGTAACTGTAGGATTAAATCTGGGTGAACACCCTGTCAATTACTGTTATTACACATATTTTGTATATAGGGCAAAATAGGTGTGATCTTTCATGTTGATATGACTAATGGGAAGGGGACACCAACCATCCTCTACTGGCACTTTACACCATCATCATGCTCATCATCCAAAATAGCTGGCATCAGCTTTAGAGAAACATGTAATACATACGACATTTACAAAAGACCAAATATGAACTGGTAAAGAAAAATGTCAATGAACAGTCCAATCAAAGCAAACATGGACATAACAGTATATTTGAACCATTTAATATATATAAGGTATAAGTCATAATAACTAGTAGTGTGTGCACCTGGATGCAGAATATAATAACCCAAAAGCACACTGACTGTACAGAATGCATACCTGCAATGCATTTTGAAGCATAACAACTTTAATTCAATAGTTCAATAGTTTAATTCAGCGGTTAGTTTCATTTAACACCCAGTTAACATACTGCACTGGGTGGGTCACAGAACAAGGCCAAAACTAAAGCATGGCCTAAGAGGGAACATACATTTCATTTACATTTTTATGGTATTAACAATGAAAACGTCTTGCATTGAAACTTTTTTTGCCCCACAAAGGGAGGCAATAATCGTGGCAAAGACATCAAACAGTGAAACAAGAAACATGACAGGATGGCATTGATAGTGCTGCCCTTTTCTTCCTTCTGCCAGTGTTCCTGTTCATCAACAGTGCTATTAAAATCTACAGAACTTCTAAATAAAATAAAAATGAACTTCAAAATACTTTAAAAGGTTATAAGTCTTCATTTGAGATTTTAGCCATGAACAATAGTTTTTAATAACAGCATACATTTATATCATGGTTTGTACTTCCCTACTTTCACTTTAGCATGTATTGCACACTGATATGGAGCATCTGCTCATGAGGCAGGAGGTTACAGTGGGCGAGCATGTTGACTTTTCTTCTGGAGCCTTTTATGAGACAGAAGGACAATTGTGTCAATTCAAACTTGGTAAATATGTGACACGCAAACCTTTGGATTAATAACTTAAGTTGTCACTTGAACGTTAATGTGGACCTACAGGTAAAGGAAACTTGAGTAGGCAAGTTCATATAAGATCAATTTATGGTCATTTCACTCCATAATTCCAGCTTAGAGAACATAATTTATCATTCAATAGTTAAAGACACCACAATATGTTTGTGGGGAAAAAAGAATCAGACCAGTAGCTAATGGATGACAGGACAAAGCAATTGTGAAATCATTGTTGTACATTAAAAAATAAATGACTTTTTTACACGTGGGAAAAAAAGCAACTATATTCAAATTGTTGACATGTCATGCCTGTTAGTTTAGTATTTTTCAGGTGAGAAAATTCACATGCCAAGTACTTGATATCAACCCCATATCTACTACCAATATTGAGGCATCCCTAACTTGTGGTATGAATACTACTCAATCATTTTTAATGGCCAAGAAAATGAAGATGCTATATGATCACTGCAAAAGATACCTAGTTGGATTTATCTTTCCTTTACACCTGTACATTTTTTAAACAATTTAGCACACGTTTTCATGGTATATGCCACATCAAAATAGTAGGTCATGTCTTTCAGGTGAAGAAAAAAAAGGGAGAGTACAAGTCACACTTTAAATGGCAAACCAATTAATGTCCTACATCCTTTGGACATCACCATCTTGAAATAATTCTTCTTTTTACACTGATACAACCTATTTAGGGATGCTCCTATAAAGAGTAATTGCTGCCAACACCATCCTAATCTTCATATGAGATAATTTACAATCCAAAACCAATTCACTGATACAAAGTATGATTCAAAATTGTTTTTACAAGCTTATTTACAGCTAATACTTTGAACTGATTTAACTAGGAACTGTCCCAATACCCAACTTCTGGTATACAAGGTGCCATTTAGGAGCTAATACAAAAGAGGACATGTGCCTGAACTGCCTGCAGATGTGCAGCATTTGTGACCAGAGGACTCGTTGGGAGTTACAGGTCTGCTTGTGAGCATGGCTTGACGCAATGCAACAAACTGCCTGGTCACTACAGGTTGATTCAAACAGCATGCATTGCTTGTGCCTAACTTTGGACTGCAATGATAAATGTTTTAATGAATATGTCCCAGTGTCACTGTATGGAGCACCCCAAATCAAACCTGTGACTGCATTATGATCAAACTCACAAATGGTATGAAGAGTGAACAGTGGAGACACATTCTCTCAAAGCCTCTCATGGACTTGGGATATTAGATTACATAGGTTGAGACAAAGGGCCTGCAGTCTTTTATAAGCTACACCACACTCTCTCGGTTGGCCGATACCAAGACAGCCCTGCGGCAGATGGGGCAGGTGGAGTTTTCAGACAGCCAGCGATCGATGCAGTGCACATGGTACTCATGAGAACAGGGTAGCTTGCGTAGCTTGTTACCTTCTGCATACTCCGTTATGCAGACACTACAAGTCTTCAAGGCATCACTCTCACCAAAGTTGCGCATGGAGAGGTTGTCAATCTGCTCTTTAGTCAGCCCTTGGGGCTGGTCCTCGTCGTCATCGTTAAGGAGGAAGAAGTGGGCGAGCCGCAGGAACGGCAGTGAGCTGGGCTCCTCTAGGCTAATTGGTGGTCGAGGTCGAGCCCTGCCACCAGAGGCTGGTGGACCAGTGGCAAGCCCCTCGTCCACATCAGTCTCAGCTGTCCTTGCTCTGCCTCCAGCAGCCACAGGCGGTTCTTCGACATCAGCAGCAGGAGCAGCAGCAGGAGTAGTATCTGGGTTGTTGAGGGCTTCAGCCAGATCCACAGGTGTGCTGGCTCCACGGTTTGAATCTGAAGAGTCAGAGTCTGAATCCATGAGGTAGCCGAGTTCGCCAAAACCAGTCATAATCTGCCGAATCATAGATTGGAGAGCCATTGAGGTTGCCTCTCCCAAGCCTGCATCAGAGATTCTACGGATAGGGATGCGAATTGTGCTGACATATGTCCTCACACCAGCACGCTCAGAGCGTGAGAAAGTCCTACGAAATCCACCACGCTCACTCTCATAAAGAAATGTGTTGTTAGAGTTCTGAGAACGTGACCGCGTACGACTAGCAATGCTGTCTCTTTGGCGATATTCGCCTGGGCGCACACGACGCACCTGGAGATCAAGCATAATAGTAGGGGGACGGCGCCCTGCTGCACCCACCTCCCCCCCAGCAGCTTCTCCGTCCTGAGATGCAACATTTTGGACCTCTGGGACCAGTTCTGCACCAGCCCTAGGTTGCTGAACGTCACTGTCAGCAGTGCTTTGCCTGGAAAGAACATGTTGTCGAGTCCGAGAACTGCCCTCCACTTGAGGCACAGGGGGGATGTTAGTGGCAGAGTGGGGACCTTGAGAAATGTGAGCATGACGAGGATTAGGAAGACCATCCAGCTGATCCAAGTTGAGGGGGGAGCGGCTCCTGGCTGTACGGGCCCTAGTCCTGCGTGGTTCTGGGCTGCGGCTGCGGGGTCTCCTTTGTCCTCTACGTGGAGAAGAAGAAATTGGGGGTTGTACCAACAGGGCAGCAGGTGAGCTAGGAGGTTCTCCTAAAATCTCTTGTGACACAACATCTTCTAATTCAGGCTCTGGTTCCACTATGACAGCCAACTCTTCTACAACAGGTTCTTCCACCACTTCGGTCTCCATGGGGACCTGTGGTTCAGCATTTGTCACCACTTCTTGACCCTCCGAAGCCTCCTCTGCAGCCTCCTCCGGAGCTTCCTCTGGAGCTTCCTCTGGAACTTCTTCTGGAACTTCTTCTGGAGCTTCTTCTGGAGCTTCTTCTGGAGCTTGCTCTGGAGCTTGCTCTGGAGCTTGCTCTGGAGCTTCCTCTGGAGCTTCTTCTGGAACCTCTTCTGGAACCTCTTCTGGAGCTTCCTCTGTAGCCCCCTCTGGAGCATCCTGCTCCCCTTCAGCAGCTGCCTGCTGTTCAGCCAGGTTGCGGTTCACACTGATTTCCAGGCTGAAGCGAAAATCGCCACTGTTTGGGTTGGTCTGGCTCACGGCCCGCCATGACTGGTTTCCACGATGACCAGTTCTGGTTGTGTTGCCTGTTCGCCTCACTGTGTTCAGCCAGTCTAAGAGACTATCCCCACTGGCAGGATCCTCAGAGCTTTCAGGTGGTTCTGAAAATCAGTAGAAATAACCAGTGACAAATCATATCTGAATTTGACAGTAAATTAAGGAGTCAGAAATAAAGAAATCGTAAGCTTACCAACTGGATCTTCTCCACCATCAGTGCTGGCAGTGTTATTCTGCTGTTCTGGACCATCTTTGATTTGCTGAAGTCTACTAAACAGCTCATCCTCTGTTACCTCCCCTGTAGGAAACATTGCAAAACAATACAACAGTCTATTACTAATGAGAAAAATACATTTTTGGCTATCCACATATTCCTTTCTTGAAGGTTATGAAGTGTTTAGTTGACTTCCTCTTCTCTAGTCTGACCACCAACGTAGGCTGGAGGGAAGACCTTGAAAGTGGCTGGGAGGAGCTGAAAGCTTAAACCCCCAACGATAAGAACGAGACATTTAATATATTGAAAGAGAAGACACATTGGACACATTGCAACAGCTATATATCTGGCAGGTAAAGCAATCTTGTACTATATTGCAGAAATAATGTAAATGTGTCCAAAAAAAGAGAAAATACCTGATGTTAATTTTTGTACTGTACTGGCCCATAGAGCTGTTTGTTTTTCTTTGAACACAGCAACAGGACAATACTGAAAACCTCCAGACTTACCAGGGCATGCCACTGTCCATTCAATGCCCTCTCCTTGCTGGGTGCTCCGCTAAAGGATGCTCCAAAATTCCCCTCCCACTGTCCTGGGACAGAAACGGATTGGGCGTCTTCAGTAGTCCATATGCTGTTGCATTTCGAGCATAGTCTAAAGCTATAGCTATAGGTCGCTATCTCAGCTCAACTATTCTCTAAAACTTATAATTCTATCGGGCAAGTACGAGACTTGTAGACTGTAAACTGTCTTGCAGTACTTCTTTGTAGGGCTCAGCACTGTTATATAAATCCTAATGAGCGCTACCTTTAAAGTAGAGATGCACAATGCTGGATTTTTGCTGATATGCTGTTTTCCTTCTCATTTTGGCCAATGTGAATTTATGTATACATTTCCTTCCACCTAATTGCAGAGAACTTCAAATCTCTCTAGCAGTGGACTTAAATACTATCCCTACTCTTATCGTGATGGACCCCTGGCAGATGCAGATATAAAATAAAATGCTTTTTGAAATGTAAACAGTCACTGGGCAATATAAGAAAACTACTGACCATTTTGTCGCTGGTGCCCCTTTTTCTTTGTTCGTCACAAATTTGACATAATTATTGGGAGACGGCTGTTAAGATGGTAAATTAAATTTGTAATACTGAAGGAATGCAGTTTGGTTCCTTGTCACATGAAGGACTGAGTAATCGTTACAAACAGCATTTTCTGCTATCAGCTCGTTAATGTGCTGATATTATCGTGCATCCCTACTTTGAAGCAACACCAACATGAAATAAATACTCAAAATCTTTTCAGATCTAATACTCAAAATATAATTTTTAGAATTTATGAACTTATAACACTGTGGCAGATAGATTGCAGGTATATAGAAGAAGATGTCATATGATTGCGTGAGTAAAGGGTGCATGTTCACTTTTTCTTTACAACTCCAGACATTGTAGCCCACTTGCGGGATTACTTTTGACTATGAAGTACTTGACACACTGCGTGCATAAAAGGTTTATGTAAGCTATGAGGTATTCATCAAATAAAAATGTTTTAATACAAGTTAGTCTAAATCGGTATGAGCACTTTTTTTTAACCTTTTTGTCAGCAAACCACTTAAAACTTTGAAAGGGAGAAATTGAATTTTGCACTGCTCAGATTAATCATGGAAAATGGGAGCAGATAAAATAACAATGAGGATTTAATTGTTGGATGAAAAGTAACACAAAAAAAGACTAATGACCCTTTGAGACGAACAAAATTATACATCAGAATTTCAGTCACATATTACTGAATAAAGACTAGTGTAAAGCGATTAAAGTTGTATTACCTGGGGTGCCCAAAAGATTGTTGTCTCTCATGAGACGATAGTCCTCATCACTGAGATTGTTGACAAACTGATAGAAGGCCTCTTCCCTTCCCAGACGGTCCTGCTGCCTCCTGCGCTGTGACTCTGGCTGGTCACTGCCACTCTGCTCCAAGCTGTCAGACCCCTCCATTGATTCAGAAGGGAGGGAGGTCGAGGGATGTTCTCCAATCTTCAGCGAGATCCAGCTGCAGGAGGAAATAAAACCATAAGATATATATTATAAACTGATAGACACGAGCTGCAAGTTCAATGTACATTTAACTGGAAGAGTTACCAAACTACTCATCTTTAGAATAGCAATTTGCAACAGGGATTCACTACCAAAGCCAACGTAAACGTCATAAGGGACACCTTTTAGGTGTTTCTAAGGTTTTGATTAATGTAATAGTCGATTTAGTGTTTTACATTCGGTAAATTTGTCATCGGGAAAAATTCAGGTCAAAATAAAGAATCACACTCTAAATATATGAGGACAACGTCGACCAAGTAGCAAATGTTAGCATGGTAGACGTCAACTGGTTACAAAGCAAACTGACATGCTAACTTATCTAAACACAACACTGGCTAGCTGAGCCACTGCGGTTATCGTAACGTACAGCGTACTATTTTTGAACACATAGTAAATGTGTCTGTTTAATAGTTATAACTATTGTGAATAATTTAATGGTTCCTGTGTTTGTAACTCCTAAGGGAAAGCAGTATGTTGGTCAAAGTCGAGATAAAAACAAAATGGCATCATCTGGCTAAGCTTTCGTTAGCTAGCTAGCTAGCTATTAGCATTGTACACGTCTGCTAACACTGACAACTTCAAATACTACCAAATATTAAGGTTTGGCCCCTCCGTGTTTACAATAATATGTGAGGCTAATACATGTCTGATGTTTGTGTGAGTATGATTCCAAAACAAGCTTCTCAGATGACCAAATAACCCCGCTGATGTTAAACTTTCACAGCGCTTGAGCTAGTTAGCTTCCATATTAACCAGCCGAGTGGCTAAATACATGCACTACCAACAGTGTTTCCAACGTTAGCTACCGCTAACTTAGCCCGTAACTTCGTGATAGGTATCATCAGCTACATAACCTCAACGTAAATATTTAATTAGCCAACTCCAATATCGATGATCTAAGGAAATTGAATGTGAACTGGATAGTCGTTTTGCTTATTGGTACTGAACAATTGTGAAAAAGAAGGAGTTAGAGTAAAATTAAATTAACAATTCAGTTAGCATCCCTGCAAGCTAACTAGCTAAGCAAACGACGTCAACCAGTGACGTTAACAGCCAATAGCTAAGCAGAGCAAACAAGCTAAAATTAGCTAGCTAATGAAAATAAAGGTAATCAGAATGAACAAAAGGCCTGTCACATAGTCCGTGTTACATTACCTGTTCAATGATGTTAGACGCAATGTAATCGTATATCTCAGTTGTTCTTCTAACGTTGTCCAATTAACGCCTGACTGTTTAGCGAAGTGCGATTTCAGGATTCCATTTTCTTTCTTTTAGGAAGGCTACAATAATCTTCCGGAAACTGATAAATGCCATGTGTTTCTCCCTGAGTTCATCCTCGCAGGTTCACAAAGGCACGGGCTAAATGGTTAGAGTTAACGTCCGCCAATCACTGCGAGGGAGTTGGGGTGAGTTGTACGGAGCAAGCTCAGTGGCGCTGCCTGAAAGACTATACTCAGGGCAACAAATGCCCGGGTTCTCCAGGGCATAGCACTAGAAAAAGGATGTTTGTTTTGGACAGTGTAGCTCTGTTCAGCTGTAGCGTCACGATGCGGTTGTAAATGCAAATGCTCTTCTGCAGTGTTCAGGCTATAGGACAAAGATCTGCACACGCACCAGTATATAACATTATTCAAAGGCTGTTAATAAAATTACATGTCTTCCGTTCATAATCATGCATGGCATCTACGCAATAGCACCCGATGGCTATGTCACATCATAATTTCAAACAACTATTATGTTTTAAAGTTACGAAAGTATAATAGCATTATCATTGTAATAGACCTTTTAATCCCATTTTGACTTGGGCCTTGATTGATATATAAGCTGATCAATATTATTGGCCCAATATTGTCCTATCACTACATCTGTCTATATCTGCATAAAGGCCCATGTTGTCCGTTATGCCCCTAATTTCTTTTAACATAACGTTAATACATATTGTTTTTATTTGTTAGCATTATAGAGAGCATTTTAAGTATATTTGGTCATTTTCCCTGATAATATATTTTGCTCTATTTGCATGGGGTATTTTTTTTGTGTGTTTTTACATTATAGTTATATATAATTATTAAGATATAATTTTTGGGGTGCCTGAGTCGCTCAGTTGGTGGAGCGCGTGCCAAATGAATGGAGGCTGTGAGTCCTCTGCAGTGGCCTTCGATTCAAATCCCACCTGTGTCCCCCCTCTCTCCCCATTTCTTGTCATATCTTCAGCTGTCAGTTAAAGGCCCCCAAAATATTTTAACCTCTTTTGAGGGATCATTACAAAAATGTGTGTTTATGTACTTAATCTATATTCTGTATTAACAATCTTGGCCAATATATTGGTATCAGATATAGAATGAGCAGAATGCCTGTTAGAGTATTGTGTCTCTTGTACAGCAAAAGTTGTTGTGCACATATACAAAAGCACACAGTAGATACAGTAGCATAATACTGTATATTGTACAGTATGTATTGCTCAAGGAAGAGCTGCATATAGCCCACACATATAAACTCGCTCACCCACATCATTCAATGCAATTCAATGCAATCAATGCTTACTTTTTAGCCAGCAGTGGGAACTTGTGAGAACTGTCAAATCCCATTGATAAATAGGCAATTTATCAAGGCAAAAAGAGAAAGAAGCTTGAAAAGTACAGTATGTTGAAGGTACATTAACCACAATGTCAGAGTCTGGAAGATTATTTTAAAATGTATAAAAGAAAACGTACTGTAGCTAAACCTAGTTCTTATAAAACCAAAAAGACAATAACATTAATTCACTTTACACAATTTAGTGCATACAACCTCTTTGCAAATCAGTTTTTTTTTTCTAAAACATTTCGACAGGATTAATTTTCTGCCTGAAAATGTTATTTTTGCTATGCTATTTAGTTCTTATGTTCCTAACCTGATGTCATACTTTCTGTCTGCTGTTGCTTTTTGATCCAGTTACTTGCAGTAATAATGAGTATTAATTTTTAGTAATCCAATTAAATTAACTTGAGTGCACACAGTAATGTTTAAGAATTATAACATGAGAAAATAGTTTTTGGAAACAGAAATCTGTTACAGTAAGTTACTGTATGTAAAATACTGTACAATGACATGATGATAAGATGAAGGAGTGTTGCTGTAAACCAGTTTTGATGATGACCGAGATATTTAAAAAAAAACGAAATACTGTTGAAATACTATTGATATTGTGACAATATCATCATCATGAAAATCTGACATTGTGACAGGCCTAGTAAGACATAATATAAAAACAATCAATTATAATATTTTTAACTGTTAATTAAATTTAATCTGCAAACATTATCCCATAATGTCAACAAAGATTTTTGTTTTCAGTTTTAAACATGAATAAATATGATAGGAATAAATTATTTGTGTTGCAAAGCCATCACATTGACACTCTGATGTACTTACAATCTATCTGAGTGAAAACATAAAAAGGTCCAATAGAAGAGTCAAATTCAAGGCAAATAGTATAAAATCCTCTTTTTGCTTAAAATTATCATTTTAAAAAACTAGAAACACCACAGGCTTACAGCAGGCACTAGACTTGTGTGTGGGTGGAGGTGGGACAGTATTGATACAGCAGCATGCCAGAACAGACCCAGTGGTGACCCTTTGGCAGTAGGTGGCATCTACTTACAGGCCATTTTGTAAACTAATGTGCAAAAAACTAGCTAGCAGCCACAGTTGAGAAGTTTTTGAAAGCCTCTGCGATGGCTTAAAGCTGTTGTTCTAACACAAAAAAAGGATTTACCTCTCAGTAGCACTATGCCACCTTACTGAACCGAACACTTCAGATTAGTCTGTAAAGGTTCGTATTTAAAGAAGTTTCTTTCTTTTAGAACTAATCTGCCAGCCAAACATGAGTTTGAGTAATTGTGTTGTTTGTGGGTTCTTGTGACTCAATAAGTACACGCCTACATTACGAAAACAAGCAGAAATAGACATGCTGATTATTTAAAAATATTACTCTACAGTCCTCTCAGTAATGATGAAGAAAAAAAAAA
>JAJHUR010138858.1:12490-29164 GCA_027495735.1 Lutjanus campechanus
AACATTTCGACAGGATTAATTTTCTGCCTGAAAATGTTATTTTTGCTATGCTATTTAGTTCTTATGTTCCTAACCTGATGTCATACCTTCTGTCCGCTGTTGCTTTTTGATCCAGTTACTTGCAGTAATAATAAGTATTAATTTTTAGTAATCCAATTAAATTAACTTGAGTGCACACAGTAATGTTTAAGAATTATAACATGAGAAAATAGTTTTTGGAAACAGAAATCTGTTGCAATTTACAGTAAGTTACTGTATGTAAAATACTGTACAATGACATGATGATAAGATGCAGGAGTGTTGCTGTAAACCAGTTTTGATGATGACAGAGATAACGAAATACTGTTGAAATACTATTGATATTGTGACAATATCATCATCATGAAAATCTGACATTGTGACAGGCCTAGTAAGACATAATATAAAAACAATCAATTATAATATTTTTAACTGTTAATTAAATTTAATCTGCAAACATTATCCCATAATGTCAACAAAGATTTTTGTTTTCAGTTTTAAACATGAATAAATATGATAGGAATAAATTATTTGTGTTGCAAAGCCATCACATTGACACTCTGATGTACTTACAATCTATCTGAGTGAAAACATAAAAAGGTCCAATAGAAGAGTCAAATTCAAGGCAAATAGTATAAAATCCTCTTTTTGCTTAAAATTATCATTTTAAAAAACTAGAAACACCACAGGCTTACAGCAGGCACTAGACTTGTGTGTGGGTGGAGGTGGGACAGTATTGATACAGCAGCATGCCAGAACAGACCCAGTGGTGACCCTTTGGCAGTAGGTGGCATCTACTTACAGGCCATTTTGTAAACTAATGTGCAAAAAACTAGCTAGCAGCCACAGTTGAGAAGTTTTTGAAAGCCTCTGCAATGGCTTAAAGCTGTTGTTCTAACACAAAAAAAGGATTTACCTCTCAGTAGCACTATGCCACCTTACTGAACCGAACACTTCAGATTAGTCTGTAAAGGTTCGTATTTAAAGAAGTTTCTTTCTTTTAGAACTAATCTGCCAGCCAAACATGAGTTTGAGTAATTGTGTTGTTTGTGGGTTCTTGTGACTCAATAAGTACACGCCTACATTACGAAAACAAGCAGAAATAGACATGCTGATTATTTAAAAATATTACTCTACAGTCCTCTCAGTAATGATGAAGAAAAAAAAAAAACGCACAAACAGTTGCCCTAATGACAAACAATTGTCCTAATGAGAGGCTCCATGGCGGCCTGTGCAGCATAAGCATGCGCTGACAAAACAACCAGGATCTCATTTAATAACCACAGGTGTACCTGATCCATTGCACTAGACATTCCATCTTATAATTTGCCTGCTCCCTTATCTGCTATGGGTGACTAAAGAACAAAAACAATGCTAATACCACCTGACAATTTTGGAGGCATACATCACAGGATCTGTTTATGGTCTCAGACAGTATCTCCAGCTCCAATTAAGCATGCCAGAATGAGTTGCAGTGTGGACCACAGCAGCCCAGCTCAGAGTTATGGATGAGCAGTCACTCTAGCAATGCCTGACCCTGTGTGCTAATTAGATATGACATTAAAATAACATGAGCTGGAGCCAGACTTGTGCAGAAATTAAAATGCCTTTCGTCCAAGAATCTTTCAATATAACGAATAAGGACAGACTAATTGGAATTATCAAGGTAGTATTTACACTTACACATTTTTTGGCATGAACAAACATTGAATATAACAGATTATATTCTTACTATTATTGTAGTAGATGGGGGTGGAGGATATTTGCTTAACAGATATGTTACTTACACTTCACTCCTGACATCTCAATAAGTGTTTTCACAAAACTGCATGCCGTAAGCTTTTGTGATTATTGTTATTATAATTTTAATAGACTGAATTTGTTTACTGAGATATTTAGAGTGTGGAGATTGTATGTTTACTGTTTATACTGTAGTTACTGGCTAAAGCAACGGGTGGGCGTTAAAAAACACAACCCAACTCTCTTCAGAAAGCAGCATTCAAAATCTTATTTTAATTTGTATATTTACTCCATAAACATTATTACAAAACTCAGCAAGTTACCAATATTACATTATCACCATACAGGCTTGATCACAAATATTTAAAACCTTTGCAACAGTTACAACAAAACAAAAAACAAAATAATACTCAAATAATTTACATGAAAATCTATAAAACAGCAAATTGTTCACAAATTATATTTTTTTCCAAGTTTTCTTTTTTTTTCTTTGCTTATTTGTGTTTTGCACAGTAACACAACACTCTCACAACAAGATCATGGTCTTATTACAAAACTCCCAACAAAATGTAAATATTTCTAGTTTTCTGTTGATACTTTCATATTTTGGTTTTTAAAACCAGAAACTTGTCATTGTATATCCTTTCCACTGCCCATAGAGGCGCATAAAAGGTTACTCACACACACAAATACTTCACAGCACTTTCTAAGAAAAATATACACTTACAAAATATGTTACAAATTGGCACACAAAAAATATACAAGATTTTGTAGTGTCAAGAGTTCATTAAGATTCCTTCTGGTAACAACTCTAGACAGTATATATAAAGCTCGGTAATCTTTTAATGAAAAGAGCAAAAGTAATTCCAATCAATGTCAAAGAATCATGAAGTGAATACATCAAACATAACATTATAATATACATTCATAAAGAGGGTTAGGTACCTAATCTATTTTGCATTTCTTTTTTTGTTAACTCTGGGAAAACAAAAAACTAAAACCCCAAAGAAAAAGAAAACAATTGTCAGCTTTCTTAGCACCATTAACATGAGGCAGCTCAACAGTGGCACATTTTAAAAACAAAGAGAAGAAAAAAAGAAAAGAAAACTATGAACTCAGAGAAGTACATTCAATTTGACAATAGGCAGAAATGAGAGAAGGCAGACTAAATGGGCTTGCAGCCCATGTGGAGCTTCCCATCAGCAGCTTGTCTTGGTCCTAACCCTGATACACTGGAGAAAAGAAACAAAGGATCATGGCAGAGAGGAGAGAAAAAAGAGACAGAGAAAGATTGATTATGATTCTTGCCATATGCAAGCAATCAATTACTATCACCTGTGCGTCAGAATTACCATATCCAGTGTGACAAGGCCTGTTTTTATATCAAGCTTCAATTTGTCCGCACATCTCCATGCAGTCTCATGTAATTACTGCTACGTTTAAAAATGATATTCAACATTCAGAAGAGAGAGAAAATAGAGGCCTGTTTTTTTTGGAGTATATACTTGTAAAAGATGCTCTTGTAAGCAGTTGAAGGGGCTCTTCATTTTTCCTGAAATTCATTTAAATCAAGAGATTTAGTAATCGATTAAAAATGATTGTATGGTTCACTTTAAGGTGGATTTATCTCAGGGTAGTGAGGCAGTGGAGGAGCCCAAATTAATTAATGTAAATAGCCTAGGACTACACCGAATCAGATAGCACCTACACTTTTTTTTTTGTCAATTTGTGCCTTCATTTGGCCTTGATTTTCTGGTGATTTTCTGCCAAGATATTGACCCATCAAAACTGAGATGAGACTTAAAGACAACATGTAAAAAAATAAAAGCACCTTCAAAAGAAAGATGTTAAATTTAGACATTATGTGACAAAAATTAACCAAAATTATCAGACTGATCTGTGGAGCAACTCAAACTATGGCAGTGTTTAAATGTACAAATTACATGAGAATGTCAAGAAAAATTACTGTTTAAATTACCATTTCAGGTAAGATAGAAGTAAGATTCCCACGTGGAGCTAATGCAAAGACATGCTTTCCTTCATTTACAAGATTACTGATTCCATTTGTACTGAAAACTGCTTTCACATTCACATTAAATCTAACTGCAAAAGTGTAATGTCCATTCACGACTGATGCGTGCACCAGAATCTCTATGAGTAATAAACTGCCTTGATTTTTCCAGTACAAAACAGCTATTCAGCGAGGCACAGCCCCAACTGACAAATAATTTCCTTGCTTACCCTCAAACATCTGCACTACACTTTCCTTGGTCCAGAGAAGGCTCATTTGAACATCTCTTTTTTTTCATCTTCTTCCTCTACAGTAGCCTTCAGAGCAGATCTCCCCTTTGCCTCTCTTTTGTTGCTTCTCAGTGCCAGGCGATGTTGAGGTAAATTGAATTTGGCAAACAAAGTGGGGGAAACGAGGAGAATTCAGAGTCTTTCTGATTTGGTTTAGTGAGTGGTGGTGTACCACTGCCAGCTGTTGGTGCCTTTCATCAGAGAAGAGAGAAAAGTCCCAAATAAAGAATTCCTGTAGTGGCAAGTCTCTGTACGGAGTCTCCAACCCGAGCAGCCAATACTCCAATGGATAGAAAAGAGGAACAGCCAATATTCACACATATATAAGAGGTCATTTACACAGCATTGTTACTTTTGGCACATTGATTTTAAGATTATAATCATCTTTTTTTTGCAAATATTGCATGTCCCTGTACAACAACATTGACAAAAATACTCTGAGGGTGGAGCTTTTATGAATTTGCAAGGCGTAAAAATGTAAATTTAGATAACCAGTTCCTCTTAACTCCAGAAGAAAAAGAAACACTTGATAAAAGGAAAATGGGGAGTCATTCCACTTTAAGGGGGAAAAAAAAGACAACGTCTGATATGTCATCAATACAAAATGGTCCCATCTTGTGTTTTCAAGATGTCTTGGGCTTAAATAGGGCTCATTAATCGTAGGTTTCCCTCTTGAAATGAGCCAGGCAGTGTATGAAGGACAGCAACAACAGGACATCCATATTCTGCATACAAAAACAGATGAGGAGGAGGGGTGCGTAGATGTCACTCAATGCATTTGTGTATATAGCTACATCTTTAGGGAAAAAGAGGGAATAAATACATAATTCAGGGGAGCTAGTTCTGCTGAGAAAATACAAAAACAAAGTTCCTCAAAAAGGCGACAGAACTGTTTTCAAGGCTTATTCTTTCTTTTTTTTCAGACAAAAGTAAAAACAAAAACGACTATAAGAAGAACAAACAAAGCAGAAACAACAAAAGCAAGAAAAATGCAGCCATGGTCGTTTCAAATCTCAATCAAGCTTGACACAATCACTCAATAGGTAGTTTGCAAAGTACAAGAAGTTTTTCATGCAGATATTAATTTCCTCTTCAGGGGGGTTAAAAGGAAGTGGGAGTAGTCAGGGGGAACGTAGTACTCATGCAGCTCTGGCATAGCGTCAGTGTAGGTATGCTTGGGAGGGAGGGCTGAGCAGGTAGTGGGGGGAAAGTGAGAAGGGGGTGCAACAGCAGCTGATAACAAAATATTACCTCAGTTTCTCAAAAGAGGTCATCAGTGCTATGTCCTTATTTGGGTCCCTCTCAGCTCGCTTCCCCTTCAGTGTCTCAATCCGAGGGAACTTTGCACTGGTCTTGTGGCGGTACAGCTTTTTGTGTGCAGGCCCGGGGTTAATAAAGTTGGGTTTGTCAAACATGTTACAGCCCAGAGCTAGTTGTGGGAATAAGGGATGAGAGGGGTTGAATTTGGCCTGGTTCTTTCCTCCCTTGCCCCCTGCCTTTCTGCCTCTCCCAGCCCCTGTTAGCACAGCTCCTTTTTTCTTCAGGTCGGCCTCGGTGCCTGCCAAGATTTTAAGGGTCTTTAGGTTGAGGCTGTTGGCCTCAGAGGGCATGCATGCCTCAGACATGGGATTCCACAGTGGCTCAATGGAGGCCATCATGAACCTTTGGACCTCAGCCATGCCAGATACAATGTTGGACAGAATATTGGAGGGCTCTTCAAATTCTCTCTGGTCGTCCCCAACCAGGCTGTTGCTCTCTGACCAGCCGGTGCCAGACCAGTCCCCAGTGCTACTACTGTCAGTCAGGCCTGTACCACAGCCACCTGCCTGGTTCTTTGCTGCCTTACCCTCCAACATGGCCTTTATCTTTTTGGTGGAACGTGAGTTCTGTTTGGGTGTCTTGGCCTTTTCTGACTTAGGAGCTCTGGGAGCCCGGACTTTCTTTGGGCTCTGTCCTGCAGCTGTCTGCTGTTTGCAACTGCCTTTCCTCTTTGACTTAATGCTTTTTGCACACATCTCTCCAGTCTGTTCATCAAACTCTGTAACTCCCAGCTCCTTTTTATCTAAACATAACACATCCTGACTGTTAAAGTTGTGCAGCGGAAACTGGCTGTCTTCGACTGTGTATGCATTTGCTGTGTGCTCTTGTTGCTGCATAACGTCACAGTTCCACTTTACCTCCCTATTGCAGTCCATAGTCATATCATTCACATCCTGGTATTCTCCAACATTCCCCGCCATCTTCATATCACGTCCCACCACTTGCGGGGACAGGTTGGGGGTCTCAGGAGGAGAAAGCTCTGACAGTGATGAGTGTCTAAACTTGTCAGGGGTGAAGTTGGAGATGTCCAGCAGGTCTGAGGACTCCCTGAGTGGGGTAAGGGCGTCCACACTCTGCTGAATCACCACTTTGGGACTGCAATGAGCTAAGAAGCTGTCTCGGCCCTCCTCCTCACCCTCTCGCTCACAGGACTTGAGGCTGAGGGAGCTGTAATTGCTGGAGGAGGCTGACAGAGAGCCCACTGAGTCATAGCTGATGAGCCTGCCATTGTCTGTGCACAGGGACCCTCTCTGGTATTGCACCTGGCCCTCCACACAGGCAGACTGACACACTTGCAGATCTGCCCCAGGCTGCAGCCCAGCCTCAGTCAGGTAGCTCTTCTCATAAAGTAGCCTGTCAGCCTCAGGGCTCAGCTGGCTGTAGTTAGACACTGGCAGGCTGTCATTCAGGGGCACTGCAGCAGCTGGGAAGTTGTTGGGTAAGATGGGAGTCTCAGGGGTCTCGGGCCCAAAGCTCTGGTTGTGACTTGCACAGAGCTGCGGGTGCCACATCTGGGGGAAGCTGGGGCAGTTCTGGGGGGACTGCTGGAGCTCCGACTCAGAGGGTGGAGAGAGGACGCAGCTCTGAGCAAGCTGAAGAGAAGAAAACTGTTTCTCTTCTAGGGATAGCCCCAGAGGATACTGCTGCCTAGAGGGCTGCTGGGGGAAATAAGAGATAGCTGCTCCTCCGGAGGAGTCTGTGGCATCTAACAGGGTCTGCAGGTAGCCCCCCGGGATGACAGGGACACCCGCCTCCACCTCCTCTGAGGAGGGAGCTTTGTCAGGAGAGCAGGTGGACGAAACAAAGGGGAATTTCTCCTCAGATGTGTGAGCAGTGGTGGTATTGTCAGAGAAATGGGGTTTGACTGTAGTTGAGCTAATGCCTGCCTCTTCTAACCCAGCAGTAGGGTCCTCAATCTGTGCCGCAGCGACACAGGCATCCGTTTCATTTGTCACGCTCCTCCCCTCCTCTCCTTCTGCCTCTTTCATTTTCTTGCTCCTCAGCCTGGCTTCGCTTTTGAATTTCCTTATCCTGACTGTTTTATTTCCTCCCAATCTCCTCCCCTCCCTCTCCTCCCTCTCCTGGGAGCGGCTCTTGGCTGTGACTGTGTGCGTGATGGAGTTTGTGTCTAATGTCACTGGGAGGCCTGGGGCTGCTATTATTCCCCCTACCGTGGGGGTGGCCTCTTCTTTAGTGACACCTCCCTGGCCTCGATCAGAGAGAGGGGAGCCCTGTGCTGTTGCTGATTGCTCCACAGTGTGAATCCTCTGAACCTTAAGCCTGTTTGCAATCTTGTATTTCCTTTTGGGATGACTAGAATTAAAAGGGCGATGATGGCGTCCGTTTAGATGAAAAACGCGTTGTTGTTTATCTCTGGCAGCCAGCTTAAGCTGTTCCTGTCTCTCTCTTTGCCTCTCCTGCCAGAAATCCTTCAGAGGAGCCAGTGTCTCATATTTGCTTACTGTGTCTGTGTTTAAGCTCACAGTAGCATCCACAGGGTCCAACTTGCCCAGTTTCACTGACATGAGTCTCTCTCCTTTAAACCTGTTGATGATGATGTACTTGATGACCACTGGCGGCTCTTTACGACAGGATTTCCGGCGTTTTTTGGGGCACCAGTCCACATCCTCCTCCTCTTTTTGACCAGAGGGAGCTTTCTCTTTTTTCTCTGCATTCTTTTCACTTTCAAGTGAGTCAACGTCATATAAGTAATCATCACTGTATCGAACTTTTCTCTTGGAGCGCAAACCATAGTTGAGAGGGTTAGAGGGGCTGAGCAATCTCTTTGAGTGGCCCTTCTTAAACTTGCCCTCCTGCAGGGTGTCTGAGGAGGAGCCAGTGCAGGAGCTGTCATCGCTGAATTCACCCGACTCCTCTGTGGAATTGAAGTCCATTAGGTAGTTGACTTTGGGAGTGGACATGGGTGATCCTTGGGAACCATCAAGGGGGCTCCGACCACTGCAGTCCCCAGCCTTTCCATCCTGCCCTGTCTCCAGGATGAGCTCATCAGTTTTGGGCTGAAGCTCCTCAGTACTCCTCCTCAAGACTCCTGCTCCCTCCTCTTTCTTGGCACAGTTGGCCAGGACACTAGGGAAGAAGTTGAACTGTGTCTCCTCCTGGAGCACATTTGTTTTCTCCCTCATGTTGTCCTGGAAAGACTCGTAACGAATCTTCAGTGAACAGACATCACTGCTTAAAGTTGAATCATCGTCCTCATCATCAAATAGATTGTCAACATCTTCCTCAGAGAAGAGGTTGACTGATAGTTCATTCTTAGAACAAAGGTCCAGCAGTTCCATCTTACTTTCACTGATGAAGGACTCAAAGTAGCCCCAGTCCTGGCCGGCATTAGCCAGCAGAACCTCCTCTCCACTCACTTTGTCCAATAACAGTCCCTCATACAAGTTCTTAGCTGTTGCGTCATCCTCTGGGTCATCACAGTCCTCCGATGTTTTGTTTCCATCCACTCTCTTGCCCTCACCTGGGGCCTTCGGCAGAGGAAAGCTAAGTAGCTGGTCAGAGAGGAGCTGTTCTCCATAGTGATTCACTGCCTCCCCCGCATGGCTCAGGCACTGGATGCTGATGTTGTTGATGTCAGAGAAGTCCTCTCGGCTCACGTCCCCAATCCTTACACTTAGCCCAGTCTCTGTGTCGGGGTTGCTGTTAGGATCATGGGGTGGGTTCGGGATGGAGGTATGGTCAGTAGCATCGCGGGTCTCAATGAAGCAGCCAAGGCAGGTGCGGGTAGGCTGGAGGAGACACTCCTCTGTCAGGGCAGACACAGTGCCAGGCTCCATCATTGTAGCTGACAGAGGGAGGGCAACAGGCAGCAGAAGGGAAGTCTTCTGGGTGTCTCCTGTGGGACCCCAGGAGCTTACGGGTGGGGTGGAAAGCGATGTGGGAGTGGGAGTGTGGTGAAGGTGAGGGACTACTGTTGGAGCGTCATCAGAGGGAGGGCAGGGGGCCGCTGTCAGTCCCAGAGAGGAGTCAGTGCCAAGGGACAGGGGGAGGGTTGGTGATGATGTAGGTGTGGTCCTCTGGTGTGTCAGGCAGGCCTGCTGTGAAGTCTCTGCGGCAGGAGGAGGTGAGGATGGAGGGAGAGCAGCATCAACGAGCCCGCACAGACTCAGATCACCACTCTGCTCACATACCCCTGCAGGGAGAAAAAAAGAAAAGATTTCAGCTCTTTGAACTGTAAGTCTGAAGTTAAATTACTTTGTTTTTGCGCTGTAGTTACACTGACATTTCTTCTGGGCTGCTGAAATGCAATTAGTGTCAATTAACCCCCTAGAGCTCCAAATGTCATTTTGTGATGCCAGCCTTAAACATTAATAATTTAGTTTTGGTACTAGATTGAATAAGAGGTATTAGCGATGTCAAGTTGGGTAAGGACAACTTCTTACCCATTACTGCTTGATGTTCAAATGTAAAAGTCTAGACAAGGCAAGAAGTAATACAGCCATAAATGTGGAAGGGTGACTCACAAATGGAGTCACACCTGCCTAATGTTAAGTTAACAAGGTGGCATAAGTAAGAGTGATAAAGAGCTTCTAGAAATGCATTTGTCCTATTTAATAAAGCAGAATAAGCGATTTTATCCTATGTTAGTGCAAAGTTATTAGAAACAAAAACCTAGTGTCCTGAAAGTTGGTGTTAGTGATCAATGGGATGATTTCTGTAATTGTGAAACCTGTCTTTCATGCCATAATTTTGAATTTTTTGCAAAAAAAAAAAAAAAAAAAAAAAAAAAAAAAAAAAGCAAAAATGAATTCATAGACAGAGAAATCACTCCAAAACGTCAATATGGCCCTTGTCTAAACCCCTCCTCCAAACAGCAAGTGTCAAAACATACGATTGGCAACTGTAGGCACAGCAGGCCTGTCAAGCTTTGCATTTTTCTACATGTTCTCTACATGCTGAAGCAATGTGCAAGGGACTCTAAGATGACCAATACTGGACTGGAATACACTTTGTCTTTACTGCAAATGTTAGCATGCCTGTTTAATTAGCTTACTATCTGTGGTAACGTTAACACCAGCCAAACTTGTTCTAGATACCACTACATTCCTATAGGTGAAAGTTGGATTTGTTATGTGGGGGATTTGAGGCAGAGGATGTGGGTGCATAATCAAAGTGGCCTTATGACAACGCATGAGACTCCCTAAAAACTTAATATTTTGCCTGGAAGGATGTGGTTTTGCAGGATGTAGCAGTGCAGGCTTCTGTGAGCTCATGGGCGGCAAGCTCCCCGACCGTCTCAGCCCCTGCTCTGAGTACATGAAAAAAAGTTGGACTGAGTGGCAAAGCATAAGCTAATTTTATTTCTAAAGCTTGGAAAATTAGGCAAACTAGACAGAATAATACATGCATACAATATGAGATCGGTTTATTTGACATTTTAAAGTCTTGTTAGCCCATTTGGGCAAGATACTACACTGATGTCAGAATACAAATCTCACATCTTAGTATATTTTTTTTGTTGGAGATAATTTAGTTCATCTTGTTGATATATTTTAGCACTGTTTAGTTCAGGGGCATTATTGGGGGTAAACACAAATAAACTTGTTACTCATCAATTTTTAAATCAACTGTATCAATAAATGAGGAGAAACACAATTATTGTATTCCTGTTATTTGCCACTACATCCCTAATGTAGTTATGTTTCCCAGTGTAAATGTAAGAATTGATCATCAGTCAGGTAAAAGTCATTTGAAAATCTCAAGGGAAGTCTAATGTTAGTCCCTGTTGTAGCTGTGTCAACAATATAAGGAGCCAAAATCTAAGTATATCCTTGTAAATAGTTGATTACATGAATATAAAATATTAAAAAATCATCTCTGCTTCAAGTTATAATTAAGCATGAGATCTTCTATATGTTTAATATTGGGGTTAAGGCAAAGTTTAGATTAATAAACCACTTTTTAGGTTATGGTTTTGGTAGTTTATCCAATAGTGATTAGATGATTCTTAACAAGGAGTTTTTAGCTCTCATCCTGGCCCTCTTCCTGGGGCGATAAGAATCTGTCTGGTCTATCTGGGTGAACGTTTCAATGTCCGCTGCACTTAAACTAGTCTCTACGCTTTCTTTTCCGACATTAATGAGTGTATTTCTGTCGTCTATTGATATACGTGACATGTTTCACTGTCTGAACAATGCTTGCAAGGATGTAGCTTTAGCGTCTCAGCTGACTGAAGGAGTTTAAGCATTAGCATTAACTTACATTAGCTACATTTATTAAATCAGCCAATGAGAGTCATCATTTTAGCCAACAAAATCCATGGTTGTCAGCGAGAAATGAGAAGTCTGTTTTGTTTACTACACTATGGAATCGAGGACCGCATGTTTCAATAATTACTCCCAGTTTCAATGTTAAATCTGCCACTGTTATCACTGTAACCTGAATATGTGCAGTGTGAGAATGGAAAGCTTGGCAAATGTAGCAACAGTAACTCAAGAGGGCGAGGCTTAGCGAAGGATCAATTGGCTTTCTGAAAATAATGTTCACTCAGAAATCACCTGTTTTAAGATAATAATGTACAATAATGATACTATGGTATTATATGTCTTCCTTTCCCAACCCAAGAGCAATATATGAGATCAAATTAGTGCAGTCATCTTGCATTGCCTCCCCCTCCCTCTAGCATTTCATCTGTATAGATGCAGATCTAACTTAGCTCTAAAGTAACACGATACCATAAAATTGCACAGATTGGCAGCAACAATAGCAGTAATGACTAAATTGAAAGTAGGTCTTAGTGATTTTCTACAGGTCGATTGTGACAATGTCTTAATCACTTGAAGACATCCATCTGATGAGTAACAATCAAAACCCACAGAAGCGGGCTTGTAGCAGCAGGCAGATAGCTTTGTTTGCTCTGCATAATTAGATGACAGCAGCGGAGGCAGGTACGTACACATGGGACACGACAGGCCCATATGTTGGAGACTGTATAACCAATATCATCTACACCTGCCTCCCTCTACAATCCCAAGCTGCTACCTCACACATTTTCTTTAAAATCATGCCAGAAAAAAATTAAAACTGAAAAACATACCGCAGCAATTAATGTGTTCACGGAGGTTAACTAGCAACGTCCCCCATTTTAGAATGGATGCGCCTAATCATTATTGAGGTACTGATAAATGCTTGAGGGGAAGACTGCTTAACAAACAGTATTCAACATGGCTGTATTGATGGTGAGTAAATCTCTGAATATGGATATGATTTGAGAGTGATTTAACGAGGTAATGAAATTTATGAGCAGGTCTCTCTGGGTCTGCGGCCTGCAGACACACTGTAGCAACCACAACGCCTACTAAAAGCATACAACTGCGCTACTGTCATCCTTAATGAACAAATCCTCAGGAGAAATAATGCATCTTCTCTCTCAGAAAACTGTTTTAGCAGCAACTCGTCAGAGGATGCAGAAGCGTCGCAGCAAGGCATTTGCCATCAGTTCCCTTCAATCTGTGAGCCAAAATGACCTCAGAGCAAAAGCATGTTACTGACACATGCTCTCTGTGGAGAGTCAGAAATGATATCCATTTCCACATTTAAAGGGTAAATTCGCCACTTTTCATGTGGATGTTCAGTTAGTGTTGATGATAAAATCAACTGAAGCAATAAATTCCTCAATATGTGCTGTACTGACCAAGAAAACTGACTTCTCCTGCTCACATAGTTGTTCCAGCAGTGCCCTCATCTACCAGGTTACACTTTGTGTGAAGTTCTGATGCCTTTGCCCATGAACAAATCAGCTCTATGCCAAGATATTAACCATCTAAATAGCCACAGCTTTCACTAGGACTTGCAGGCTCTGGCCTATGAATAGGCAACATCAAAGGTAAAGTATTATTATACTTGAATTTCAGCTTTTATGAATTTCTCCAAAAAATGTATTGCATATGTCAGTGTCTGAAGTGAATTAAAGAAGATGAAAAGAAAATATTAGAGTTTTATAATATTTGTGAAATTGTCTATGTAATGGCAGTTAGTCTGCAAAAGTTGTGGAGTTATCATGTGTCTCAGGATGTACGTATGAACTATATACATTGTAGATGTTCTTCTCTTTACTTGGGTATGGGTAACAAAAAAATATTTTAATTTTATTAATGATAATTATTAAACCAATAACAAGTAACCAGGTAGCTTTATATCAATATTATAGATTATATACAGTATATATATATAGAAATCTACATTTTTGGAGAAACCTGGCTGGTCAAAGCCTGCATGTCCCAGTGGAAGTTGTGGCTATTTAGAGGGTTAATGTTTTGTCATAGAGCTGATTAGATCGCCCCCGGTAACTGATTTAATTCCAACAAGTAACCAGTATCATGTTCAATTTCTCACGTTTATAACAAAGCAAATTTCTTGAAAATCAGTTCAGAATTAAGTGAGTTAGAGTCTATTTTGTTGTGAAATCTGAATCTGTCAAGACACACTGCATTGTTTATTAGGAGAACTCTGCTTTCTCTGTCAATGTAGCACACACTGAGGATTTTATTTATTTATTTATTTATTTGCTTATATTGACTACATTTAACATCAAAACTGACTGGACATCTGTCCAATGTATGGGGAGAATTAAAAGTGAAGAGAGGAGCCTAGGAGGACTGCAATGGTGTTTTTTTTTTTTTTTCCCGGTCATGGACACAATTAATTTGGATTTATTTGGAATTATATGTAAACAGTGCCAGTGCTTGAAATCTACCAAGTAATTTTCCAGCACTCATAGATAAGGCAAATATAAAGAAATGATTACTTATCTCTTTCATTAGCCCCACAAAGAAGCAAATCCACCAAAGGAGGGAAATTACGAAAAAGGGGAGAAATTAACTTCCTTTATCCCCCCGTGCTCGCATGAAACCTAAGCTGCCACCTAATATTGCCAAAAGATTGTTCAAAATTGCTGTGAAACATTAAACTCATATTGAAAAATGTGTTTCCTCAGGGTTTATAATGGATTAACAATCTATCCTATCCAATGTGTGTGTGTGTATGTGACAGAGAGGGAGTGTGTGTGTGCATGCGCGGATGCATGTGTGTGTTCATGCATGTGTGTGTGTGTCTGTGCGTATGAGAGGGAGAGTGATAGAGTGTGAGTATTGGCTTGGGGGTATAGTGTTATCGAGAGGCCATCTGTCTCCAGCTGGACCATTAGCTCTTCAGCTGTTCAGAATGTGCCACAGATCAGTCAGTCAGACAGGTACACAAACACACACACACTCATACACACACGCAGGGTCTCACAGCGATGACTGTAGATGACAAATCAAGTTTGACATTAGAGGTCAAAGGGGGATCAGCAGCCTCATATTCACTGATACGGTACAGCATAATGTTACTACTGCATCTGAGCTGGCAAATGTAAACAAGATAAAGATCCAAAATACTCACTGCTGCCAGAATTCAATATCTAGCGAGAGAAAGAGCAGCTCATATACGAATAAAAAACAAGCTGAGATCATCCTAGCAGTACAGTTGTAGTTTTGTAATTGTGTTATCAGGAGACGTCCTCCTTGAATAGAAACCGAGGCTGGATGTGACACAGCTCATGCAAGCTGGCATGGACGTTCACCACTGAGCATATGGAAGGACCCCGGCTGCTGGCAGGAGGTGATGATCTTCTGATCCCCGGCCCTGCCAAGCCCAGCCATGCTAGACAGCCCGACCACCGCCAAACTAGCCCAGACCAGACCAGACCAGTTAGCACTCAGAGCTCTCAGACTCTCGCCTATCTTCCTAGCCATGACATTCAGAGCTTCGTCCACCTGAGGTAAGCCCGAGCTGCCCGGTGCCAGGCGGCCCCGCGGGGAGATGAGCCCATGCTGAGGGACATGGTCATGGACATGAGGAAAGAGACAAGTTGGCGTGTGTGGCCTCATCTATTAGTGTGTCAGATGCCACACATGCACACACGGCCACACATGCACACACATACATCCATGCTTTGTCTCTCTTCACTAACAATACACTTTCAGTCACCCTATAAACAAAAACAGAAAATGGTGCCCCATTCTATGACGCCCATGCCTCTAATGCATTATAAACATACTTAAAATGCGTGTGCTGTGCTTATAGCAACATTAAATTACAGTTATAAGCAATCATAAATATTCATAATGATTTTAAACAATATTCACAACACCTTACAAAACATTTTATAATGACTCATACAATAATACTTTTAACTGCTGGTCAGTCACTGACTGCTATAAGACATACTTACTTACTTAGTATGTTATGCTGTGACTATAGCGATCAATAATTATAGATATAAGTCATAAATATTTGTCATTACAGTGTATTATAATTCTCATATTTACATAGTTAATACATAACCATAACCATTTTATAATGTATTATAATTACTGTTACAATGCAGTATAACGTGATTATTAGTTACTTTAAGCGAGTCAATGGGTGCTTTAAGTAATAAATTCCTGAGGTGTAGATACAATACAATAAAAGCTGGTTATAAGTCACTATAAGGGGTCAGTGTTTGCAATAAAGTGAAAGTTAGTAAAGTGAAAAAAAAAATATGCAAGAACAACACACAGATGTTCCAATGGGTCAGAAATTGAGAATTCCAACTTGACACATGTCGATGATGATCAACTGATTGGTGGACATTGTAAAGTATGTATAATGTGTCACAACTATGAGAATTATAATACAGCATGATCCTTGCAAAAAAAAATAAATACCATGCCTATAGCAATATATAATTCTAGTTTTAAGCATAGTCAAATAAGCCATAAATGTTCATAAGAATTTATACCACGCATTTTATTATGACTTCAAGTATGAGGTCAAGTATCGTATTACTTACTAATTGTTGGTCACTTGCTGAGTATTGTTTTAGCGAGGATCACAGTGTCTCACTCTACACATTATACACATAATCACTGTTATAATGCATTATAATGTGATTATATGTTATTCTATGTGGTCACTGGGTGCTTTAATTAATGTAACGTATACATTATAATGATTAAATGCTGGTTATAAGTCACTATAAGTAGTCATTGTCTGCCTTACGTTAAGTGAAAAAACTCTATGCAAGGGCACACAAAATGTTGTTAAATTAATGTATTTATTTAATGGAGCATAACAGAAATTGAGTACTCCAATTTGAAACAAGTTTTTGATGACGACTAAGTGAATGATGGACATTTACATTTCACTAATGTAATGTTTCCCTCAAGAAAACATAGTTGTAATACACTATAATCGTGTTATAATTCATTATAACCACATTGTAATGCATTATAATCACTGTTTTGGTTA